>QKQZ01081621.1:0-24193 GCA_003595255.1 Solenopsis fugax | reverse complement strand
TTTATATATAAATGTATATCTATATATAAATATATATTTTATATATAAATGTATATCTATATAAAATCAGCTCTTATGGTAAAACATTGTGACAACCATTAACAAACACTCTGTATGTATGTATTGATTTTAATTTTTTTCAAACTTGTTAACATTTATACTTACTCTGTACCAATTTGTTTCGATCCTGTAATTAACATCGGCGGTTGAACCTCACGTCTCGCATCTCGAAGATAGTAGTAAATTTGTGAAGTTTTGTGATATGGACCTCCCGGTATTTCTGGTGGAGGTTGAGTGCGCGCAGACTGCTCATCAGCGTACCTATTGTTCAGCACAAGTTTTCTCTGCAGAGAATAAAGAATAATGAAATTATATAGATGTATATTATATCCTATGCATCTTTAACGTATAAATATATAAGTAATAAATTATTAGAGCTATCTAAAAATAACCAAAGAAGCTTATACAATTTATCAACCTAATGCTTCTAGAAAAGTCTTTTGCCGAAAAGAAATTTTTATCTATATGGAAAATATTGGGTTTGTAACATCTCAGAGTTTATTATAGAGGAGGATATGCAATCTACAAATGTAATATCTAGAACTCTGAAACTTTTGCTATATTTTTTACATCGAAGAGACATGTTAGTATATTGCAAAAAGAAAAGAAGATAATTTCTAAGCAGAATATATGTACATTTTCCATTGAATGTTGGTCATATAAAGTTCAGTACGTCTGGACGTAACTTCACAGTAACTATTACAGTTAAGGATTCGTTTTTCAGGAGGACGATTTCGTTCAGGAAACTCGTATGTGCATTAACAAATCGAAGAGTAACATAATCTGATGGATAAAAAGTCAAAAAGCACAAAGAGGATTACATAATTGGAGCAAATGTCATTACTTACACCTCGGGCAATGTCCCGAATGTATTGTATTATTGGCGTAACGTTTCGGTGTTGAACTGGGCCCGGCATGCTTCCTCCGTTAATCAACCGACTTATTTAGAGACAATTAAACTCGGTACGACATTTACTTTGGTATTTAAAGAGCCACAGTTAACCTTAACAAATAAACATTGATAAACACTTGTATCGATATAAATCGATACAGATCGACTCGATTGCTTGTGACGTATTTCAATCGAAATCGAACGAGATACGAATTCTTCTCGTCAAAATGGTAACATGTAATTTTCCGATTGGAAATACGAAAACAATTATCTGTCCTATTTTTTTAAAACGTGATTTTAACGAATCAAATTACTATTAAGTTAGTTGTTCCTGATCTAAACTTTTTTAATGTTTATGTTAAACAATCAAAAATCAATTTATTGTTTAAGGAATTTTGCCATTTAACTTAATTTAATTGATTTATCAAGCCAATTAACTTAGTAATAGATTTATTTGATAGAAATATTTGATTAATGGAAAGAATTGTTAATTTTTTATTGATAAAAATAAAAAAAAGATTAGTTTGAGATACAATAATTGTCGTCAAACTATATTTAAAATTTGGATCTTGGTCGATGATGAACGACGTCAATGACGAACACCGTTGGCGAATCACGTTAATTTGTATCAAATCCGTTGACAGGAGTTGACGGGTGGGATCGCGAACGATTGCCAGTAAAGAGAAAGGAAGTAGGCGCCGCGGATTGCCGCGGATGTAACGAGCGGTGATCGACAGGGTGCCACGGTGCGCATCCATCCGCGTTGAGCGAGCAAGCGAGCGAGAGGAGACTGAGAGGAGAAGGGAGAACGGTAAGAAAACACATATGGTGGCGTTTGTGTGAAGTAAATGAAAGTTCTTCGGGGTCAAATGGTCAAATGTCCACGGGCGAGAAACATCGGGACAGGTCCGTTACATTAAACTAAATGAAGCACATTTGATCTTGGTATACGTTTAAAAAACGACTCACGGTACGTCCTGAGTGTAGGTTAGAGTTGCACAGAGATTAACGTCTAATTGATCTACGATTATCGATGTAGTAACGATGCAATAACAATGTGTAGCGAGTGTTACAGTGAGAACCGTTTGAATCCGTGCTAAATTACGTTAGCATCTAATTATCGTTATAATCGTTAATTCATTAATGATATAGGGTGTTTTCTAGCAAGAGACACAGTTGATATTGTGTAACCAAGTAAATTATTTCATCTCTGTTGTTTGCCAATGTTAACAACAAGGTTGAAATGATTCACTGCACGCCTGTTCTTTTTCTACACCCTCAGGACTGAGTTTCTTGCACAGCTCATCTTTCCTCTTGTTTTTCACATTTAAGAAAAAAGAACCATGCAAGAAGTTCAGTCTCTTTGAAGGCAGAGAACAAACCTTGTGTTATACTGCGTCTCTTTTTGAATAACATCCACATGACAGGAAAAAGTGTAATTAGAATTATAATTGCATGGAATTATGTTAACATTTAATCATCATAATTATTGATTCAATTGATTAATGCCGCAATTTTGTTATAGAAAAAAGCTGTTGGATCTCCATCAAATTATACACGAGCAAGTGTGAATTTGTAAGAGCCGTATTGTTTGTCGTTTGACAAACTGCTACTTGTTGCACTGAAAGTATGCTAACATGTTGACAGAACAGAATGTGATTATGGAGCTAACTGACTCCAGTGATACAGTGCCGATTGGTTTTATCACTACCGATGACGGTCATACGCTATTGGCAGTGGGTGGTAAGATGATAGGATTAATTACAATAATATAGTAATTAGAGATACAGAGGATATAATTTCACTTATATTCTGCTTTACACAATTAAAGTTTTATCTATATTTTTACAATTTCATGTACACTAGTATTAGGCTTGTTAGCTTTATACAATTAAAGTTTTATCTATATTTTTACAATTTCATGTACACTAGTATTAGGCTTGTTAGAATTATAATTTAAGTAAACAAGTAAACAGGAAGACTATCTAATGAATATGTATATGTTTTGTTTATATGAGAAAACACTGAAAATGCAATTCTTTTCAGAACATGAGGATGGCACACTGGAATTCATGGCGGCACCAGTCGCATTAATGCCACAGAATAACATGATGTCCTCAACGCTGATAAAGACTGTGGACGGAAGTTTTATTTTACATCCGGTATATGCATTTAATAATATCTTGGGAGCATTAAGCAATACGTTTTATTTGTTAGGTATATGATACATTTTTTCTGTTTTTAGCCTGTTTTCCAATTGAATGTGGAGAGTCTGCCAGGAACTGTGATGCAACAAACGAACTTACTGCCATTGTTACAACACTTTGGAAATGAGTCGGCAGCTATGGATCCATTGAAAGTACAGGATGAAAGTACAAATGAATGTGCAATTACGGAATCTTTGTTATCCGTCAGAAACAATAGTAATGCGTTATTAGACAAAGGGCAGTCAGCAGGTGATAATTATGCTAAGAACGAATCTACACCTGTATCTATAATACAAAATGTCTACAAAAAATATTCAGGGAGACCTAAAAAAACTGGAGTAACTTCGCAAGTAAGCTAATATCATTGATTAACTTTTAATATCTTTATCATCTCAAATCTATTATTTAAAATAAATTTATTTGCATGATATATGTTAAAATTATTTTATTTTATATACCATAGTTATAAATTATTCTCATATATTATTTTGTTATAGAATACGCAGTCTTTGAAATGTGATATATGCAGGCAGGAATTCACTAAACAAGCATTGTACCGTAGACATATGGAGAATCATGCCGAAGAGAAACCACATAGATGTCCGAAATGTCCAGCATCGTTTAATATTCCAGTAAGTCCTTTGATGTCTTTTCTATCAATGTTAAGAGAAGAAAATTTCTTGATTACGTATCTATTTAAAAAAAATATATCAAATTACTATACTTATATGTATCATGTTATTTTATAATTTTAGTTAATTAAAATATATAACATCAAGATAATTTTAATTAATTAAAATATATATAGCGTAGCAAAATAATGTCAGATAGAAAGAAAATAGAAAAAGAGAAAGTTGCTTCTTGATCTTGGATGCAGTTGGATTCAGTCTAGTAACTCCATACAATGGTGTCGTTGCAGACAAATTTCACGCTTCATATGGCAACGCATAATACCGGTGACCCAAAATGCCCCGAATGCGGTAGGAAATATGCCAGAATGGCGAGTCTCAAGTCTCACATGTTGCTGCACGAAAAGGAGGAGAATCTTTTCTGCACGGAGTGCGAGGACGCCTTTTCGACGAAGGTGAGTTCAAGATTAATTCGCATGTTATTTATCTCTATGTACAAAGAAAAAATTGTTTTCTTTACGTGAAAAATAAGAGAACAGTCAAAGGTTCAACATTTCTGTGTACACAATTTTGATAAGTATCATAAAAAGTAAGTAGTAACTTAAAATATCCGTTTAGTTTTGAAACAGTTTATATACGCATGAGAATTGTATCGCGCTACGTGAGATTGTCTTATCGATGCTCTGTCCTGCTAGCGCATTTCTGTTGATCACGCAGACCGACCTGTCGATAACATTCATCATTGGGAATACGATAAGTAAATATTGCGGCTAAGATCTAAAGTGACTGCTTTGACTTCATGTTCGTTTATTCGTTCCTCAATTAGTCCACGCTCGGAGTCGGCGCTTATAAACCTTAATTGATAATGTACAAATTCTAATTATCTATTTAATACTTAAATATATTCTTTAAAATATAATTGTCACTTTTTTACAGTTGAACACGCGATGAGAACTATTTATTATTAACGAATAAAATTCTGCTCTAATGAATAACAGCTTCATATAAAACGGATCTTGATGATACTCCGTCTAATCAAGGGTCGATTTCGGTGACCCATGATTTATTTGCTCGTCGTCAGCCAATCAGCCAGCCAAAATCAAGTAATCGTAGAAAATGGGGACCCGCGATTCTCGTCATGTGTCTCCATAGCCGACCGCAGCCAGATAAATAGAGGAGATGATTTAATAATTCCCTTCAATGCTCTCGAAGATTAAGAGGACATTATCTCATAGCGTCGTCAAAGTATGCCAGCGATAATCGGCCTTGGTCACTTCACAAGCATCAATGGTATTTAAGTCGCGTCGTCTTTACTACATATTCATAGAAGTGTCTGTATAATTAGCACCATTGACGATAATTCGCAGGGAATGGAATCAATGAATCATGCATTCGAGATAGCGCGTGTGTCCTTGATCGAACGTTTTAATTGATCAGCGGAAGTCAGAAGAAAAGTATGTTTTTGTCAGAAGATGTCTGGCTCAAAGTTGCGACCTCACATGACTTGGGGGCGATCTTCCGAGTTTACGAAGACGACAGGAATTGATTGAGATCAGGATCGGACCGCCGATCGTCGCAGCGATCACGCCTGACCGTGGTAGCAACGTGGGCTGCATAACGTCGACAAGTAGGCGGCGACAGCGGACCGTATTAATGGGGCGCGCACGAATTACGCAACCGAATCGCATGATCTCACACAGATCTCTCGCCGATTGCCCTCGCGTTTGGCCGTCGGCACGCGCCATACGTCCACGCACACGCGTAAACGCGTGTATGAGGTCGAAATATGGAACGGACTTCAGAAAGCGTTCCGCCTCGGTCAATGTATTCAAGTATACACAAATATTATTTAAGTATGTACTCATTTTAAGTACAAGAAAAGAGAATCAAAACAGAAAAAAACATCGTGGGGACGTTAAGATATTATTATAAGCTCGAGGAATTCATTTAAAAGAAAAGCAAAGAGAAGAAGCAATATAAGCTTAATTTTAATCAGAGAAGTGTAAAGATAGTAATTAAATCTGAGAAATATATTTGAAGATGAAGAAGATTAAGAAAAAAAATGAAAAAAATAAAAATTTTGGAATGAAACTACAGATGGTCATATCGAAGAGAGACAATTATGTTAAGGAGAAAATATTCCGGAAGATACAGAGAAAAGCAACTGTGTTCATAAAGATAGTAAGGATTTGAATTTCAAGCTATTAGATTTAATATGATGCGTCTACTGTGACATTTCTCGGATGAATTTTAGTAGACTCGCGGGGAGAAAGGAGAACCGATAACGATGACGACGAATGATGATTTCGACGACTACGTAAGCGACATTTACAGTTGCTTCGTCAGTGCGCAGCGAGTACTCGCGACGCGTGCATGTCTTCCCGGTGTCGGACGCGTATCCCTTCTGGAAAACGATTTTGTCGAAAGGATGTGTGAAAGACTTGATATTTATTTATTCGAAAGATTGCGTGGCCACTATTTAACTTTCCCTTGTTAGAATAATTAAGAAACGTCGTCGATTGAATCATGATCGCATATTCTTGCTTGTATTTCACTCAGTGTTCTGCATCGCTGGAATTTACCACTGAAGAGACAAAGGACTTGGAGAATAATAAAGAAAGCAATTTTTATACGCGAATGAACTATTTCTTTGCAAGATCAATTGATAATTGGCAATGAACGCTCGATTTTACATCATAATTTCGTTAATCCTCGCGTCCCAACATCTCGCCTTCTCACTGAATGTCGATGCGGAAGAAGATTTTCTCTTGGAACGTAGCCTACGGTCGTTCCGGCAGTTTTTACACACCCGTCCACGAACTCGTATATTTTTTCTGGCGCCGGATCTGAAAGGCCTTCGAGGAGGTCTCCTGTCTTTCTTCGAAAACTGAAGTTTGTGATAGAAGCGTCGTGCAGATGGTATCTCTTTTTAGTGCACCGTGTGCGCAACATGTGTGAAATAAAATTTATATAAAATTTATATATAAAAAAAAATCCTAGGCCTAAATAATTGACGTACGTTTTTGTTGCTTAGGTGGAAAGTTGTTGTTCGATGCGTCTCGGTTTGATAATCTACAGTGACTATTAAGGAATAACAAATACAAATACAAGTTTGCGAGGAAGGCAGAAGTTAAATAGCGGAAAGGAAGGATCGTCAGGCGAAATAAAAGCGACTGATAATGCGACCGTCGTTGCGCCGTTGATAAGAAACGAACCGTTGAACTTTACGGGAGAGTGAGGATGTGTAGCAGCCGTTTCGATGATAATTCACTGTTATTAGTAACATTAACCCTGAAAATCGCTCGTCCGTCCGTCCAGGCGATATTTAATCGCAATTACAAATTTAAATCGCAAATGGATTAAGATATAAAAACGAATGATGGTCGTAATGTTGCGCAGCTTCGAGACATGCGGAAGATCAGGTTTTCTTCGCGGAAGAAACTCAACTCCCGGAGCGACGGTGTGATCTTTCGCAAAGGCGCGTTTCGCGCCCGTGTTTATGCACGAAGCAATAATAATCTGATCACGGCGTGACGCGTTAAAGAAGAGATGAAGACCAGAGAGAGGCAATCGACGAAATCTGCGACGGCGGCGTGCGGAACGACGAGAAGGAGAGCGATTTAGTACGGGGAAGGCGATGACGCTTCCCTAAGACCGTATTTTAGGAACTCCGTCCCTTAAAAACGCCGTCGATCTTCTCACTCTTCTCAAGTCATTCGCGTCGCCCGCGTCCGCATGACACTTGACACGCCAATTGCCCGTCCGCTGCAATGATTCGCACCGCTCTAGATTGTCCTCGTTTCCTAATAAGGGAAGACGCGCCGAAAGAACTACGGAGCTTCCTCCGTTCTTTGATCTAGTGAAGTTCCTCCGCTCTTCTCACAAAAAGCTCTTCTTTAGTTCTCTTCGAAATTAATTTAGAATGTGTATTATCTTATATATAACGTGAATCTCCTATTGCGTTATGGAAAGAAGCGAGATATGAGAGTGTGCTTTGAACGAGGATGCGCTCTGCTCAAAGGTGGGCGGTGTATCGGAGGTCGTTTCCTGAATCGCTACGTCCGACGTGATTAGATGTTCCGTGCTCTGTTGTGATTCGATGTGCTTCGCTATAAAGAATCGCTGCAGCGAAATATATCTGCCAATTTTTCTTTCGACACTGCCAGCACGAGATAAAATTCAGAATCATAAGAACTGGAGAGATATTTTTAATTTTATTGTCACATTTTATTACCACATTTTCTTATTTCTCAATTAGTGATTGTGAATGATTATTGTGACGAAACGTTCTACAGATTTATGGAATATTTTCCGCTCTTTTATTGAACAAGTTTTTTCCAAAGAGAAAAAAGAACTTTCGTCCTTGTTGCATCATCTGGAATATTGCCAGTAATTTGTCTATCGTTAAATTTTTTATGGACTCATGAGTTGTGTCGTCTCAGATTTACTTATGCAGATCGCTAGCTCATCCCGTGGCATTTGTCGGCGGCATGTGAGGAATCTGAGAAGCGAGATTTGTCGTTGGTGAACCAAAATCTCGTCGCGGAAGAAGTGCTGCTGCTGTTGGAAAGAGAAAATAAATCTCGGAAGAGAGAAACGCAGAGAGAAGAAAACGAAGAAGTGAGAGGGGGTCGATCAAGCGGAAGAGGAAGAGGAACGTGTGGGCGGAAGGGAGAGTAAGAGGAAGAGGAATAACGAGAAGGGCTCGATGTCTCTGAGAAGATTGAGCGTGGAGCGCGGGGAGGAGGAGACTGCTGGACCACTAATAGTATGCGTGTGGGAAAAAGTGCAACGTCCTCTTTTGGAGGCGCGATACTGGCGGCGCGAGAATTAAGGCACCACGGCAATCTCCACGATCTCAAGATTCGTCTTGCAACCATTGCTGCTAGAATAAAGGGGCGCTGCGAAGAATAAAGGAAGAATAAGAATTTTATTACATGCACTCTTCTTCTATTATAAATGCACTGCGAGATGAAATTCGCTGAAGAAAAATAGAAAGGAAAGACACGAAGGAATGACAGAGATAAAGGAGAAACGAGAGATACGAAAGAGAATCATAAGTTCTGAGAAGAGAGTAGCGGAAGAAAATATCGAGAGAGGGGAAGAAAAACGGTAGAGAATGGGAATCTGGCTTTTTGCAGTCGTCTGGCTGTCGCAAACCATGAAATGCAATTACCATGTGGACGCAATGCGACAAAGCTGCGCTAATTAATCTTAATGGTCTATGAAGACGAATAGTCTGATCTTTAGTTCACTTCCTCTTTTTCTATGTTCTTTATCGGTAGATGTTGAAAAACACTACAAGCGACTTTTGAGTCTGGATTTATCGCTTGACACGACCTGTTAGTGGAATCCAGCGCGCGATATACGCATGATTCAATTTACTATCCGGACGCGATAGTAACAGTTAAATTTCGTGTTCAATGTTGTGTTCATTTTTTACCGGCGTTGATACCGCGAAAGAGACGTTTCTTCGAAACGACCGATCGATAGCCGCGATAATTCGGTGGGTCACCGCGTTGTGTTCGTCCTACTTTTTGCACCAAACACTGCCATATAAGTACCCACTGCCTGCCGGTGCGTATTACTTTATGTTACACGATATAATCCGAGCCGCAGTGTCGTCTTTCGATATGTCGTTCGCCGTAGACTGCCTGAATTTCGCGCTCCTCTACATCTGCACACGCGTGTTCCATCTCGCGCTTGGTATTAGCGCTCAGTATTATAAGGTACTCTCGGTCTCCCAATAATCCTTAAATTATTATACAGCCGTATGAAATAAATAGGAATGGATAGTAATTATTTGAAAAGTTAAAAGTTAATTAATAAAGTTAAAAAGTTATATCCTTTAACTTAATTTAGTTAATTTTAAATAATTTAATTTTTAACTAGTTATTTTTAAAACAAACTTTAACTTATTGTTTTCCTAAATTAAAAAAAAAGTTATGTAAAAAAATAATTATAAAAGAAAAAATACATTTTCACATAAAAAATAATATTTCTTTGTTATTTTATAAACTTTATTACAAATAAAATATTAAATTTCTTTGATAATCAATATTTTAATTGTTTTGAATAATCTAACTTTAAAAATTACATTGATTTTTTTACTTTTACACAAATTGATTTTTTAATTTAACACAAGTTAATATAATTTTAGTAGTAACTAAACTAATTGTAAGTTCTTAACTTAATTTAGTTAAAAAAGAATATTAATTTACTCAACTCTGGAAATAATGCAAAGTAATTTATGATTACTGTAAAGATTTAAATTCTTTTTACGTGTATTGTAACAGGCTCAATTGGATGCGCATTTAAAGCTTCATGGAGAAAAGTGGGCGAGTGAGGATGTGCGACAATGCAAATTATGCAAGAAACAATTCGTGCAACCTGCACTCTACCGAATGCACATTCGTGAGCACTATAGGGTAAGACGGAAGAATTTATTAAGTTACTCGATAGGCGCGGATCAATAATACTGGCAATGCTCCGTTAGTCCTTTTTTCTTTTGTTTTACATAAAACTGCAAAGAAAGCTTATTTCTTTGCTTCATCCTTTTTTCCTTGGCAATGCTTCTAATGAACACAGATCGCTTTTATGCCCGGGAGTCTTATCGCGTTTATTTCTCTACAGCAACAGACGAAGATTGTAAAGCAAACTAAGAGGGGAACAAAACATAAAACAATGTACAAGTGCACCATATGCCTGAAGATTTTCCAAAAACCGAGCCAGTTGATGCGACATATCAGAGTACACACTGGAGAAAAGCCCTTTAAGGTAAATGATTTTTGGAAAGAACTCATTGATAATATTTTAAACAATATAACTTGACACAAGTATGTTTCTTCTTGTGCAGTGTACTATCTGCAACAGAGCGTTCACCCAGAAAAGTTCGTTAAAAATCCATACGAGGCAACACAAGGGCATTCGGCCGCATACCTGTAATCTCTGTAACGCCAAGTTTAGTCAAAAAGGTTTGGACAGATTCGCATCATTATATACAGAATTAACATCATTATATACAAATAAAAAATTCTAAACTAAATATATAATACAATCGAAAAATAAATGAATCAAGCTTAGAGAAGTGTGAACACATTATTAATCTTCACAGTCGAAAGCCTTCTATGAAAAGAAAATTTTATTCTATATTTTTGTTTTATTTTATTTTATTAATTTGAAATTCATATTTGTACAATGGAATCATAGTCTTAAATCGTTACGAGTTTTATTGTTTTTAATTTTTCAGGGAATTTAAAAGCGCATATACTTAGAGTACACAATGCGCCAGAAGGTGAGCCCACGTATGCGTGCTCCTACTGTTCTTGCATCTTTAAAAAGCTAGGCAGTTTAAACGGGCATATAAAACGAATGCATTCCATTTCTTCGGAGGTAAGTGTGATACTTGTTGCGGAGAATGATTCGGAGTTGTAAGAACTGCCGCGCTTGTTTAGGAATCTGCCGCCAAGTCCTCAGAAGCCAATCTTAATATCTCGTCGGATGCTGACATGCGCGCGACCGTCGACAGTGTTATATCGCAATTGGCATCTTTGGAATCCGTTGTGAACAATACCGCAGATTCCACGAAAACCACGACCCTGAGTGCGGAGCAGAATGATATTCTGCAACAAGCGTTGAAAAACAGCGGTTTGCCGAACAAAAACGAAGTCTCTTCGAAAGGTAATTGTTTTACATATGTACCATTTATTAGATGATAAATCTTACATCTGAATATAAAAATAAAATTTTCTACAAACATAATTTTTTATAAGTGTTATTAACTTTGAATGATAAATATCTAATATTCTTTTGCTCGCAGAAACCGCAGAATCGAAGAAGACTGATTCGCCAACGTCGTACGTCACACTGATGGACAGAACTGCTGGTGGTACTTCCAGGTAATATTTTTCATTTTCTAAACGAAAATGTAGAATAGAACAAAAAGTGATTTGCAGTTAAAAAAAGTGATATACAAATTATCAACCTAAATTAACGACATTTTATGTATTATTATACATAACTATTTACATAATATAATTATACATATAATATAATTGTTCACAGAAAGTATCTCACTATAAAACAACGTTGCGTAGGAAACGTACGATGGTACGCATGTTCGTTCTGCCCAAAAGAATTCAAAAAGCCGTCGGACTTAATACGCCATTTGCGCGTGCACACTCAAGAGAAGCCCTTCAAGGTAATTAAATTTTTATTTTGTTTGAAAAAATGGTACCATCTCATTTATTCTTTATTTTTCAGTGTATGTATTGTATACGTTCTTTCGCGCTAAAATCGACAATGATAGCGCACGAACGAACTCACACTGGAGTGAAGAAATACGCTTGCGACTCCTGCGATAAAACCTTTGCGTGTCATAGCAGCCTTACCGCTCACACGAGGCAAGTTTCAATGTTTTTTTATGATTTAATTCACTGTTTATATTTTATATTTGTATCTATACTTTATTTTTTTCATAAATATTGCATATTTTTATCTCTATGTTCGCAGTTTTGTGTTTTGTTCTAAAAAAACTTTTAGAAACTTTGTTCTAAAAATTTATAAGTTTTAATTCTAAATTATTTCTCTCTTTTATTCTTTTATCACTTGCATATTTTGATTTTACTCTTGCCATTTTTTGCACAAAAAGTAACTAAATGTTTGTTTATAAAAATCTATTCCTCAATTTAGATTACACACTAAACCGCACAAGTGTAACATATGCGACAAGTCATTTAGTGCGAGCACCATTCTTAAAAATCACATAAAGAGCCACATGCGGGAGAAACCTAAGATATCGCCGGAAGCGGAGAGTCTGGTGCCGCAAGTGGTGCTGCAAGAGCCGCTCGTCATCAGCGATGTCGGTAATCAAATCAGCGTAGCGCAGGTGCAATCAAAACAGAAACAACTATATGAAAACGCCAATGGCGTGGCCAGGCCGCACAAGTGTTTGGTCTGTCACGCGGCGTTTAGGAAAGTTAGCCACTTGAAGCAACATTATCGTAGGCATACGGGCGAGCGTCCTTATAAATGTTCCAAATGCGACAGGTTCGAGATTTGATATCTCTTTAATTTACTATTAGATTGATTACAAAAACTTCAGCATAAAAATTATACAAAAAAAACGAATATCTTTTGATCAATCTATTTGTTGATTTAATTTTTACAATTTTAATATATTTTACATCAATCAAAATGCTTACATTTCTCGATTTGCAGGAGATTCACATCAAACAGTGTCCTGAAGTCTCACTTACACACGCATGACGACGCAAGGCCGTACAGTTGTTCGTTATGTGACACGAAATTCTCCACGCAGAGCAGTATGAAGAGACACATGGTCACGCATAGCAATAAAAGGCCGTATATGTGTCCGTATTGCCAAAAGACATTTAAGACATATGTCAATTGTCGGAAGCACATGAAAAGGCACAAGCATGAGCTTGCGCAACGGGTTAGTATTTAATGTGTACGCTGTAGAAAATATTTAAAAATATTCTAAAGTCTTATATGTACGAACAGCAATTGGAGGAACAAAAGACGCAAAATCAGAAGCAGTCGCAGCCTTTAAGCGAAAATAAAGAAGCTACATCGACATTATTGAAGAACCTCACTCTCGCCGAGAATATGATATTCCAACCGCAAATGGCGCCAGATCTTACGCAGGATTTCTCCGATCAGTTTCAAAATATCAGTGCGGAGAAAGAGAAATCCTTTTCTCTTTCTCTGTCGGACAACGGAACGTCATCGATAGTGAATCGTATGTTTTTCAAAAGATATAAATTTTTTAAGTGAAATTTGACTAAATAAAAAATAAAATTCAAGCATGTAGAAATCGACGAGAAGAAACTTGATAACTCTTACATTTATACGGTTTCAGAAAACTTATCTATCGACACAACTAATTTAGGAACATCGCAAACTCTGCACGCCGATGAAACCGGTACTATCACGTTATCTCATTACACAGGGGACCAAACTCTCACGCCGGTAACTTTGATATTCATAAGAGATACATAAACGTGTTGTAATATAAAGAGATGAGTAAGAAATCGAAAAATCTTGTAGGAAAGTATACGAGAGATCGAGGAGTTGTTTAATATTGGCATGAATCTCGGACTGGGAGCGAATCTACCAAGGCAAATGAACGAGGCGAATGCGAGTTCTCTCGACAATTCTAGGGAACAACCGGTGCTCAATATTATATATGAGCACAACAAGACTTTGGAATCGTCAGGCAACACTATATTTATGCCACAATTCGATTCGTTCGACATGAATCAGATTTCGTTGCAGGTGAATGCGTTTTCTACATAAGAGCGATGATTTTAGAACTTGCGCCTATAAAAGCGTGGTATTTCAATAAAGTATTGACATTTCATAAGCATGATTAATAATCAATTTTCCAGACGGATAACGATTTAGACATCAGTCTGAATCCGAGCAATTCCACGAGTATGTCCAGTATTTTGCCCAGATCCGTGGGAAGCAACCAGCAAGAGGAGCAACAAGCTGCTTCAGTTACTACTGTTAGCAATATAGACGCTTCTCAAATTACGAGAAACACTCATCTGGTAGTGATAAATTCTAAGGAGAATTGCTCAGAATTGGTGAGACTTTCGCAAGTATGCCCGCCGAAATATTCGAAAGTTATCGCGAAGGCGGACACTACGAATGGATCGGAGATACAAGGCGTGAGTGAGCACGAAAAGACATCGCAGAAAAGTAATGCTGTGTTGTGCGAGAACGAAAGAAATTCTTTATTCATGTAAGATAGTTTAATTCGTATGTGAAATCGTTTTACTATCGAACAGTTAAAAAATGTACGATGCTTATAGGAAGGATTTCCAAACTACAATACAGTCGGAGATGCTTGTTTCTTCCGGTATGAATAGCTCGGCCAAAATATCGGAATGTAACACTCTACTGCAGTGTCACATGTGCGGCGATCAAGGCTTCACGACAGAAAGATTGAAGGTACGAGAAACATTTCTATGATATTTGCACATTGCAACATAAAATCATAACTGTTTTTTAAATCACGATAAAATTAACGAAATTATCACAGGAACATTTGAAATCTCATCGCGGTGCTAAAGAGTTTGAGTGTTCGGAGTGTTCCCAGCGATTTTGCACGAACGGCGGTCTGAGCAGGCACATGAAGATGCACACGAATAAACAGTGAGTAAATTAATTGACGCGATAACGACAGACCGTCTCTCAAACACATTTCAGTAAAAAATCATAAATCTTTTTCCCCCCTCTTTTTCATAGAAGATGGAAATGCACGATCTGTCAAAAGATAATGGGTAGCAAACTGCAATTGAAAGTACATAGCAAAACGCATACCGAGACTTGGAATGTTTCACCCATGGAACCGGACAGCTCTCAGAAAGAGAGCTCTCTCATTTCCTCGAGCTCTGGTCTATCGGCGATAACGACGCTGGATGTCCAGATAGTTCCGAACCCGTCAGTTTCTGAGAAAGTTTTGATGGCCGCAGTTGCCGAAAGAAAAAGCATGGATCGTGCTGATGTAAGTGTATACAAATATTTGTACTAATTCGCACAATTTCGCATCTTTCAAGTATATCTTATAATATTATTGTAATATTATTTGATATCATTCAGGAGAATGTGGAGAAGAAAGAGACAAGAGAGTACACTAATAAATGCAAGTACTGTCCGAAGACTTTCCGTAAACCGAGCGATCTCATCAGGCACATTCGCACGCATACGGGCGAAAGGCCGTACAAGTGCGACCACTGCAGTAAAAGCTTCGCGGTCAAGTGCACTTTGGATTCGCATATGAAGGTTCACACGGGCAAGAAGACATTCTGCTGCCATGTTTGCAGCAGCATGTTCGCTACAAAGGGCAGTTTGAAGGTCCATATGCGATTGCATACAGGTGAGAGTAAATTTCTTAAATTACTTTACGTATCGCAATTTAGCGAATAATTATAATGTAAGAAGAATCAATTTTTGTTGTTCAAATATTTCAGTTATTTACAACTTTTAGAGTTGGTTTATGCAGGCCGTAACCGTAAGAAGTTGGCCAATCATAATCGATTTATAAAAGAATTCTCAACTATGATTGACCAATTTCTTACGGTTACGGCCTGCATAAACTAACTCTTAAGCATCAGAGTATATTAAATATGTGAATCTTAACTCGAAGAAAAATAATAGCTCATAACAATACGCTTTAAACCTTTCAGGTTCAAAGCCGTTTAAGTGTCCCGTGTGCGATCTCCGATTCCGTACTTCAGGTCACAAGAAGGTACATATGTTAAAGCACGTGAGGGAGCATAAGGGTGGCACGAAACGCAAGCCGAAACATTCAAAAATCGCTGCAGTGGCGGAAGCGGCGGCCAGCCTCGAAAAAATCGGTAATAGTTCTCTGGACAATGCATCGATGACGACTACTACTACCCTAATCAACAATGAGACCGTGCCATCGCAGAATCTGGATTATTCCACATTGGAACAAACAGTGAATCTTGATACTACGGTTCACTTACCGAATCAAATCGCGTTTAATCACACTGATGCGACAACGATTCTTAACAATAATTCGATGCTATCTGTGAACGAGAATAACGAGCTGGTGGCGAATCTACAGTTCCTGTTGGCGAACGGTCTCGTCACCATTCAAACGGACGACACCCTGCTGACGCAACCAGCGACAAATGATGCCACCAGTGCCGGAATGCCAACTAACGTGATCGAGTTGGTCAATCCAGATCCTTTCCAGGAGGCTTGCAATTTGGGCAATACCAATCACGTGGTGATAACCAGCCAGGTACCGACGGAGACGACCACCGCGGACATGAGCAACGCGACAATAATTCAGATGAATGATTGTATGCCCCCTGTGTCCCTGGTACAGATGCAGACTCAAGATACAAACAACGTTGGCATGTCTGAAATGAGGACGAGCGATCAAACGACGACGATGACAACGACATCAACAACATCAAAAGCTTTGCAGCCTTCAAGGAAGGAGTGCGATGTGTGCGGTAAAACGTTTATGAAGCCGTATCAGTTGGAACGACACAAGCGTATTCATACAGGGGAACGACCGTACAAATGTGAGCAATGCGGCAAGTCGTTCGCGCAGAGGTTTACGCTACATCTGCACCAGAAGCATCACACCGGTGACCGGCCGTACTCCTGCCCGCACTGCAAGCACCTGTTCACGCAGAAGTGCAACCTACAAACGCATCTGAAACGCGTCCATCAACTGGTCATGCTCGACGTGAAGAAGCTGAAGAGTGGTCAACAGATGCTGGGCGCGCTTCTGCAGGACAATCAAAGCAGTGATACCAAGTTACTAAATCTGGACGATATACTAGTTGTAGATTTTCTCAAGTGAACGTCCTTTAAGAGGTTTGATGAGAAGATCAACCCTGTGATTCGAGCAACTCGCTCGTAGGTGTATAATGTCACGTACTAATTAAAAGTGCCGCAAATGAATTAATACTACGCTTTCAAGTGGCGAACAGATGTAAAGAAAACGATTTCGAACATTAAGCAAATGATCAAAGCTGTGATGAATATTTTGCGTTTCGCTAATACTGTAATAATAGTTGTACTCGAGACATAATTTAATACTGTTCGTTTATCGTTATATTTTATATCGCTGAGCTATATATATGAAATTGTTGCATGAGAAATTTTTTTTATTTAAGCAGGAACACTCAACTGATTTTTATTTTCTTTTATTTAAAATAAAACGCACTGTTACATATACATTTAACTTAGCATAGATAAGTATATAAAATTTTGCAACGTAGAACAACAAACAACAAAGAGAACTCAGTGCTGGAAGTCGCAATCGTTCTCGAGAACGGGACATCCGTCGGGATGATTCTTGTGAAACCAGCAAGGCTTCACCTTCCTCAAAGGTGCGCTAGCCTTTCTCCTCCTCTTCCTCTTGTCAACGGTACCGGGAATCCGAAACTGCACTTTTCCTTGAGCGACGCAGAAGATGTGACTGTGATTCTTCAGTAAAGTTTGCAGGCCGCCGCACTCATTTCGCAGTTGTCGCAGCCTCTCGGGCGCGATTAGCTTCGCCACCTCGCCGATGTCGATCTGTCCGCCGGCGTTCCATGTTTCGCCGGGTCTTCGCTCCAACGGTATCCTGCGAATCGCGCGGAGAAGATGCGCCGCGACCACGTTGACTATCTCGAGGATCAGTTTCTTATCCAACTGCGTGCAGTTTCGCGTTCGTTCCGTTGAGTCCCTCGGTTTGAAACTCGCCGACCATGGATCGCCGTCCTTTGTTTCGCTCTTTCCGCTCTCCACCTGCGATCTCGCGTTTATGATACTCTGGATATCGGCGTCCAGCGCCGCGGTTTTCTCCCTCGCATAGGTTCTTTTCCATCCGATGAAGCAGATTCGTTTGGTCGACGGGATTCGCAGTCTATCCATTAATGTGAGGAAACCGCAATCTTCGCATACGCCTCTAACATAGGACATGTACTCCGAGTATTGGCTCTCGGCAGCGTTGTACCGCCGATACTTGCTACCATCGAATTCATAGGCACAACACGGCAGGAGGAAGAACCGGCACTCATAGGAACTGCGCGCGGCGATCACGGGAATCCACGGGGTCAGCTCGTCCGAGTGATTCCCTATGATCCAGTCCACGCTGGGAAAGACCGTATCCGAGGATGGAACGATCGTGCTGACCTACAATATATATTAAAATAAAACGAAATTACATTTATATGATAAAAGGAATATCAGTATTTTAAATATTTGTAAGTCAATTTTTTTATGTTTATCAATTTCTTTCTAATATACATGAAATAAAAAAATTGCTCATAAAATTACAACAAATTGTTAACGAAAGAAAGAGCAATATCGTGGACTTGTGATAATATCCGAATGTAGATGCGAAATTTCACACACTTGTAGTTGAGTGCTTTCCGGGAACAGATCCCAGATCTTCCTTCTGCGCAAATCGATTCCCATCCCTTTGTGACCTTCGCTAGACAATATGTAGACGAGAAGACCATTTCCGCAGCCGAGATCGACGAAGGACTGCAGCTCCTGGATCCCTTTTTCCTTCCTCTCTTTCTCCCACAGCAACAATAGGTAAGTCGCGATCGCGACATCCTCGTAGACGAACTTCGCCGGGTCCGTATTCTCCGGCCACACGTTCACCATCTTCACGCCGTATTTCTCTTTCAGCTGATTGTACAGCAAGGTGTACTTCTCGACGGAGATGAGATCGAGGGAACTGATCTTCGGACCGGCGCTATCATTCTCGCTGTCCATCCACTTCGTCAGCCGTGGAAAGAACTTGGATTTAAGCCAATCGCAACTCCTGCCATAGTTATCATCGTCCAATTTGCAAACTTTTATACATGTGGAGACGTACTCGCAATGCTGTATCCTATAGACTATATTCGGACCCAGGGATAGTTTGTCCAGGATAATCGGTTTGTGGATGCTAGTAACGCTGGCCAAGCTTTTATTAATAAGCACGAGTTCCAGCGTGGGCGAAAATATTTGCGTATTGCGAGGCAGCAGTTTTCTCACACACAGATAAGTCTTATCGTCATCCACCGCCTTGATTAGATCTGTACATTGAACTGATTGGTGATACTCCGTGATACCTAGGGTATCTAATAAATATTTCGCATCTCCCGAGGATGACTCGCATTCAAAATAATCAGGTTGGATCTGCAACTTCTCAATGTGCTCGAAAATATCGAAAATGTCGCAGCTGATCGGAACCGTGAACAGTTCCTGGGACGCTAGGATCCGACGGTTAACAACGTGAGGGTTTCTCATCCAGATCCCGATGGCTTCCCAAAACTGTGAGTCACTGCTGTTAGTGTTTTCACTAACAATCTCCTCGAAATTCATTTTTTCTACCTAATACTAATTTGCCACATGTACTTCATGTAGATTATGACTCGTGTCAATTTATCATTTGGACGTACTGCCTGGCTGGTTGTACTGTCGAGCGTAAAGAAAAAGGCGTGAATTATTATTGATTCAAATATCGAATTAATACAAGTCGTTTGGAAGCAAGACTACCTTTTGTATGATCCACTTGGCGTCTATCAGCGCCTGCTCCATGATCTGCTGTACACGTTCCTCATCAGATTCTGAGGCGTGCTGCTTGAAGTTCTAGGGAAAATTGTGAGTTAAATAATGCATCCAATAATAAAAGCTTCTTTTATCAAGAATTTGACATAAAAGAGTGAAAATTAATAGTTATTAAATTTAATAATTTATTCTTCTTAGATCTCTCTGTTTGATTAGGCACCAAATATAGGTTATCAGAATCATTTTGTATGATTTTGTATTTACTTGTTTGACCGAGTGCTTGTAATATTGCTGCGTGTGTTTCGGCAATTTTTCACATTCGCGCAGTAGATATTTGTACAACTGTTTAGGCGTGTTCACTGTCGCGCTGCCGAGCACTCGTTTCGCCATCGTTTCTCGGAGATTGCGAGGCACACGTGGAGCCGCGAGTTTCCTCTCCTTTCCATTCCTTATTACTATTTTCAACATATGGTACCACACACATTGACAGCGATTTTCGCAAAATATCTGCTATTGATAAAATAGAAAACGGAAACTTCTCATAAAAAAAAAAAAGGAAAGAAAAATGTTTAGTGAAGATATTAAAATATATATAAGGTCACACACAAGCATTAAAATTTTACAAAATTCAAAAAATTAAAAACAAAGAGAAATGTTATCTTTGATTTTTTGTTAACACAATACAAGGTTGTAGTATTAATTTAAAAAAAGTTAGTCAGTGAAAATATTGAGATAAGGACATAAAAATTAAAATTGTACAAAGTACAAAAGAATTACAAAGAAGCAAGCTATGAGAAATGTTATCTTTGATCTTAAGCATGACATACATTCTGTCAAGAAGAATGATTGGCGTAATTTTTAATTTTTTAACATCTTATCTAGTAGCGATACAATTAATTAGCAGGTTCTTTTCTCCTATATTTTAACGATAATATACAAGAGTTGTGCCAATCGAGCTCTTTCCTGACAGACTGCTCATGAATGATATACACACAAATTTTTCGATGAATAAATACTTATATACAATTTATTTTTGATGTCATGTGATGGAAATGAAGTGTTACAGCTGATTAAGCCTACGATACTGTGCAGAGTCTTTGAATCTTTTCTGCAGTCTTATTCATACAATTCCATATGCGAAACACAGTAGAATTACCGGTAGAAAGTTTCGAGTTAGATCACAGCAACACCTTCCTAGCAGTCCCAAGTACGTCCAATATTCGCCCTGCGTACGTATTCGCGTTTACCTCTCTTTTTCACTAATTATTGTATAATATTTGATATTCTTTTATACGGTTGATATCGCTCGTATAAACGCTGCTACATCACATACGCTTATATAAAAAAAAAAAAAACATATTTTACGAAATATCATTGTTCCCGTTTCTAGATCGGGTATCGCTTATACGCTATATAAATTCTATGTGTGTGATGTGTCACGATCTTATCGTCGATCTGCAAAAAGTGTCCGATTAAAGCTATCGTTATACTCTACTAAAATACCGATATATCAAAGAGATATTAAAAAATAAATATATATTTATATATATAGAGAGGTCGTAACAAGTAAAAAATATACAATTGTCATACGCTACGGTGGTCGCAAAAAAAGGGGCCACCTAATATCCTTGACAGGGGAGGACAGAGAGAACATGGGAAAGAATCGATCTTTACCGCGACAATTGAAAACAAGGATATTACGTACACGAAAAATCACAACCAGCGAGTAGCCAATTATTATGCTAGTATTATAACAAAAATAATGATTAATACGATTAATATTACAATAAATTATGCCGTGCGCGGCCTCAGGAATTTTACGAGGGCGGCACTCGCTCGCTCCGTCTGTCAAAATTGTTAATTCAACTAACGTTTGCTCCCGACAATATCGCTCGTAAGTATATTCTTAAATTGTACCTCGATATCGCCGAGCAACCCCTAATTACAGATCGTTTAAGTAAATGCGAATTAGGCATGCTGATGTATTTGCGCTCGCTTTTATGGTTAATGATACGATAAAGCAATGTATAAAACTATCGTTTTATATCTGAGAAATTATTTGGTAATTCCCAACTCAGATATAAAACGATAGTTTTACATATTGCTTTATCGTGCCATTAAAAAGAACTCTTGTCAGATACATATGCTTCATTTAACACGCGACAAGAGTTTTTAATGATAAATTTGGCCCAGTGGCCCGCTTTGGCGTGATGACCCCTCAACGTATTTCTTTTTATAATTTACACAGATATACGAAACTTACAATTTAAATATCGGTTCCGAACAGGCATAATTTAGAGGGCAAGAGATTTTCATGGCAAGATACTCTCGGTGGTTTATCATTGCCTTCCAAGAGATAGCAATCGAATAAAATCAGTTTCTGTGGGATTTGAACCTGGATCTTCAGCACAGAGAGCAGACGTACGGACTTTCTGCGCCATAATCACTATGTCTGGCACTGTATGATTTTACTAGCTAATATCATATTTTGGTGTTTTGTTCTGGCAGTTTGTTAGTAAACGTGTGAAAAAAGTTTTTAACGTTATGTATAAAAATTACGTGTTAGGTGATGTATGGAGATGAACCATGTTAAAGCGTCGCGTGTAACTACAGGGTTGCTCTCGACTCACTTGCGCGAGTATCTATTATAGTCGTATATTAATAGTCATTATGCCTAAAATCTAAATAACAAAGTACTAGCTGCTCTATTTTTACGACGAGATAATCCTCCAATCAACGCAGCTACCGAGTATACCATGCTGAGGGATGACGACGATTCTGACAGGAAGGAGGACGACCGCCTATGATCACAGAGGGATTCTAAAAAAGTATTAGAGTTTATCACTTAAAAATAGACGATTGTTTAGGTCTCGCTCGAAGACGACCGTTCCCAGCAGCACAACCATCTACGCCACAGCGGGGGCGGCTTCCTACGCCGGTATAGTAAACTGGCGCCTCCGCGTCGCGTATTGAGGGCACTAACTATCGCCTGATCAAAGGCCTCCTTGAGGTCGTGTTGCGTCAACGCAGACGTCTCTACGTAATTGACGGCGCCTAGTCTGTGTGCCAATTGATGGCCTTGGATAGTGGTGATTGGTGCCTGACCGTATCTCGCCAGCTGCAGCATTAGACGTACGTCCGATCTTAAGTCACTTTTTGTTCCTACCTAAAAAATTATGATATAATTAAATAACATATGTCATAAAACTATATTGTTATTTGTAATATCATGACTGTAATATTATGATAAATTTTATATTCATTTTCATTAACTTCAATTTTGTTTTAACTTATTCTCTACCTTTTTTTAATTCTTAGAACTAGAAAAAGTTAAAGAGTAAATCAAAGCGAGCTCAAAGTTAATCTATATTGATAAACATGGACATTATAGTGTTAGAAGAATAATATCCTATTAAGAAATTATGTCAGAGCTGGATATAGATCATACCAAAATGATTGGAGCATTGGGACAGTATTTTCGCACTTCATTGATCCATCTGGAAGCCACACTGTTGTAAGATGTGGGACACACCACGCTGAAGCAAACAAGGAACACATCTGTCTCAGGGTAGCACAACGATCTCAATGGGTCAAAGTCATCCTGGCCTGCAGTGTCACACAGCTGGACATTCAGCGGTTGTCCATCGACATTTACAACCACTAGATACAAACATTGTTAAATTGATTTAATATTCTTATCTACTCTTGCTCAGAATAAAGTGGTATCAAGATTATCAAGATTAAATAGATTAAATAGACAATTAAATAGATTATAATTAAAAGATCAATTAAGACAGAAATAAAAATAAATAAATATGTTACAATGTTTGTCATGCATATTATCCTAAAAGCTGTACTTCACACAAGATATATATATGCTGTTTCGATCTATAAAATGCTCATGAATCATAATCCTGAAAGCTACAGCCTCATCATCAGTCAATGTATACAAAACTATACATACCATTGTAATTATCAAACGCGGTTGGCACGTACTCCCCAGGGAAGCCATTGGTGGAGTACGAGACCACCAGACTGGTTTTGCCGACCGCGCCATCACCCACCAGGACTACCTTGATCCTCTTGTCGAGCGGCGTTGTAGGATGTTCCGCAAGATTTTGATTCTGTACTCCGATAGCTATCGAGGACGTCATCGTCGTCGTCGCCATCGTCATTGTCGTCGGTTGCTGCTGCCTGATGGCCTGCATTTGCGTGGTCTGTCCGCCTTTGAGCAACGGCCTCGTCCAGTTGGTGTGCGAGGACGGCGGCATTGTCTCGCTCTTGATCTTACCGCAGCCTCGACCTTTCATGCGGCCGTCCGTCGAGGGCGTACCGTCAACGCG
>QKQZ01081620.1:0-20258 GCA_003595255.1 Solenopsis fugax | reverse complement strand
AAATAGTATTGATATATATGTAAATTATGTTGTATAATATTAATCAGGATCGTGAATCAACTTCGATATATTTAATAAATTCACATTAAATTGATATCATCTAATGCACAACAGCAATTCATTGTTCAATATTATTTTGTAATTTATATTTGCAATAAAATATATTTTAAAGATATGTTTGTGTACGATGTTACGATTAAGTGAAAAAACATTAAAAAAAATAATGTTATGCGTTGTTGATACAAGTTTAGATGTATCAGCAACGCATATAATCTTGTGTAATTTACTTTTGCAATCTCATGTAATTTACCTTATATTCTTTTTGCGTATAACACACATTAGGCCGTTGTTTTGTAATTTAATTATATATACTATCTCACATGAGAAAAATTCTTTCAACGAATGGGAGTAAATCACGATACAGATGAGAGAATGGAGCCGCTCGTATTATTGAGGTCAATGTTATGGCCTTATAAATAACCTGTGGCACAGTGGTTACCCTTGTCAGGAAGGTTTCAGGAAGTTGCTATCATCGACTGTAATCAGTCTGTAAGATCTGATAGGTTGAAATGTAACATTTTTAATTACTTGTTAATAGTAATCATTACGTTGCATTTGGTATATCTGTACTTCTACTTGCATTACGCACGTGCAGCATATGAGTTAAGATGAATTATTGCATATCTTGTACATACGCTTTGATCCGAATTAAGCATTATATTTTACGAAGTGTTTCTGAAACATACACTTTTTCGTCAAAATTGATTTAATATTCAATAATTTAAATAATAAATGTGTTTATTTTCATGAGAATAAACAGAGAGATTGATTGAGATTAACAGTAGTAGAAATTGACTAAGACGACAGGAGGCAGAAAGACAGGAAAGAGAGAATATAAATATATACAAAATATTTTGAAATATATACAAAAAATAAAATATATTAATGTTTATTGTTACTCCTTCGTACAATTCTTATTGCTTATAGTAAGAAAAATATTATCAATCTTCGATCACGTGAGATATTATTCTATTACATGACAAATTACTTGCGATAAGAAAGATACTCATTTCTTTTATTTGCATGTATGTATTATCCGCGCTTTCAATTAGATATATCTTAATTAAATATTATACTTTAGGACTTAAAATACTTTTTTCGTAAAAATTTCAATAATTAAGATAATACCGAATCTGCTTATTTTCAAAAGATAAACAGAATTAGTAGAATATTTTTTTATCTAACAATAAACGTAACTTTTTACTCTAGAAAGATATCCGATATTTATTTCAATATTTTGTAGCTCTTTCTCTTTTTCTCGCGAAAAATATCACAAAATCGTTATAATAGAAAAATTTTGCAAATTAAAATCTGCCAATTTTCCCATTTTATGATAGTACATTAAAACGTGGGAGAAATAGTTTTCTGATAAACTGGGACTGCTGCGTGAGCCACTGCTGGCGTAAGAGCCTTCCCAACGATCGGTATGGATCCGTGCACTTGCACATGATCTATACGAGCGGTCTTGATCAATGTAGGTTGTTGTACGGACACTCTTTCGAGCTTTGTGGCCGGTTCCACGATATCGTACTCTTGAAAAGTTTCAATTGGTCTGCTGACAACGATACGACGTGTGAAAACACGTTCTCCGGTTGGTTCCGCGTGTTCCGGAGTTGGCGTCGCGGAGAGAACACGTGCTCGAACGTGTCCAGCGTCTCCAATCAGTGTTCCAGTTGTATCATCGCGAGCAAAACCCAACTGGAAGTTGTGTTTTGTGTTTTTGTCATATTAACATTTATGTAGGAGTTTGATTGAAAAGATAAAAATTAACAAAATGTTTGATACATTTATGGATCTACCCATGTACTGGAACAATAGAACATTAACTATCTATAAATAATCTTCTTTTTAAAAGACTAGTCCTCTTCAATGTATCACTTTCTTCATATGTATGAAATCTTTTAGTATACATAAAGCAACTTATAGCAAGAATTTCTTCACGTACGTACCTCGGTAATACCGCCACGAGCAGTTAGAAGTTCTATTAGTCTGTTTTGATTGATTTTACTCTTCTCGGGACTGATCTTTTGACTAGGTATCGCAGCCGGGGAAGCATCGTGAGCGGCAAATCGCACGGGCACATCCACGGGTGTACCATTTGATTCAGCGATTACACGAGGCTTAGAAGTGCGAAGCTGCAAAAGAGAAGATGTCGCAAAAATATATTTTATCGCGGAAAAATTACAAATTTATTATACAAAAAGTCTAATTTTCCCATAAAAGGCCAGCCCTTTTTCTGTAGAAAAATTATCAAAATCTTTAATAAGACTAGAATATTTCAGTCTGTGCCATTCATGTACATTCTCTAGCTTTACTATAGAGAGAATGTACGAACGAAACGATACACGCATTTCAGATTATTACTTTCGCAAAGAATTACTCGTACATTTTTTTTATGCAACAAATTAAAAATATTACTAACATGTTAAGCAGGAAATTAATCTCTTTGATATATCTCAGAGTTATTCGAGATAAGGATCATCGATGTGTAAGATTGTTTACCTGAGGAAGGCGCGCTTGATTGACAGCCTCACGAAAGTCGGGATTTTCAACTACAATAGATTCATCTTCCAAGTTGTTAGAATCGGAAGTGATCGGAGCAGGTGTCGATGAGGGGAGCAACAGAGGTGACGGCGTCGCGTGAATGGCTGGCGCATGGGAGATGACGGGCGCGACCGTGACGTGAACGGGTGCGTGTGCGATTACGGGGATGGCAGCTGGTGCGACTGGTGCATCAGCGATAGCACCGGCATGAGCGTAGATACCAGAAACTTGAGGATAAGCCAGATGCTGTAGATTGTTACTTAGAGATTGGATCACGGCTGGTCCTTTCTGTATCTTGGACGTCGGCTCGTTAAGCTCGACTACGGCTGATCCAGCTGGACGGATAATTACTCGTTCTTCAATGTCGTAGAATTGTTTCTGGATCGCTGGACGACGTACCTGACACATAGTTATTGTATACATATATAAGAAATGTAAATAACTATGCATTCTAGAAAAATAAATCGTATGTTAACTTTTTGCAATCTGGAACTTTTTTAACACAAGGAAATTTTCATTAGTAAACATTTCTCCACTCAAGTTTCAACTTTTATTAAATAAAGATTTTAATATTTTAGTTAAGAAACTATTTGGTAATGCAATAGAAATGTTGAAAAAAATCCTGAATTTTTCCAAATTTTTTAAAAGTCTAGAACAATAAAAAAAACAGACTGGGCAAAAAAGATTCAGATTGCAGATGGAAGGATTAAAAATATAGTTGCAAATAAAGGGTTAAAATTAGTTTTATAAAATTTAACTAGCTTATAGTACACTACATGTATAAATGCATTGTCATATTTAAATTACTGCCGGCATCAGTCGGCATATACTAAAACGTTTATATATTTTTTTTTATTTTCAATCACATTCGAGATATACCTCAATCTTCCGAGTAGTAACCGCAGGCTTTACTACATCAATCTGCTTCTGTAGTACACCAGGTTGAGCCTCTATTGTAGCAATCGGTACTTGGGACACCGTCGGCACATGCTTAACGAAAGGCACCGCGGCTACCGCGGATACTTGGGCGGCCGCATATCCAACGTGATGCGTTTCAATTTCTGCGGAAGTTGCAGGAAGATGAGCCGCGACCGTCTGTAGCGGCGTAGAAGAGACGTATGCGAGGGGTGCTTCCTGAAAGTCGTTCACATAGGTCACCCCCGCCGGATTCAAGTACGGCATCCTGACAACCACATGGTCGCACAGACCGACGTGTAGCAACGCTGCCGTTATCACGACTAACTGCATTCTGGGAGTAAAATGTTGCGATATAAAATTCAATTTAAATGATCAACATGGGTCTAATCTTAATTATGTTGTCGGAACAATCGATCGTACTTATACATATAAGTAAATCAACATAAATACAGTTAAAATTGATAGAGGCACTGGCAATCAGTTTAGCGATTCGTTGCTTAACAATTACTGTCAAATAACAATAACAAAAACAATTTACAGTAGTAAAAGTAATCAACTTTTAAATCGTAAATCGTTCTTTTGTTGCAACACAATTTCAATTTTCAGTTTTTAAAATAATTTTATATAATGATATACTATATATTTTATATAATTTTATATGATACATATATTCTAATAAAGCACTGCATCTCGTGAACGATCAGCTTAAATGCAAATAACTACATGTTTATTCATGAAAAGATGATGTAAATCTGATTTAGTTACTATTTAAAGCGAAATAATCTTTCTGGAAATTATCACCTGTGAAAGAATACTGATCTTCATATACTTTCGAAACACACTGGGCTAATGATGCATGAAGTGACGAAGGGTTGTAAGACTGTTCTGACTGTGGCATTTCAGCTTATTTATATGGGCACACAGTGGACGTGCAGCCGCCCCTTCCAGTGAAGATAACCACGCCAATGCCCCTTCCAACCATGCAAGGACCACCAAATCCGGTCAAAATTAGGTCGGTCTGTCTCCATGTGCCAATTCAGATTCGCAAATTCGGTATCGATCAAACCGATATGGATAATCTACATATCGTATCTGGTTCTCTTTCGCAATTATTTATGAACTGATGGATACTTGTTCCGTTAAATCTCACATTTTCATTAGCTGATAGATATTTTCTAATCAGCTGATTTTTTAAACATCCTAACATTTCAATTCTAGATATTCTAACGCCTTACTTTCTTTCAATAAACACTCGAAAGTGAAAACATTGAATTTCGGTCAATAACTCTTTTTGAATAGCCTTTCTCAATTTATTATTCATGTCGAGTTCTCACCCTGGATCTACTTAAAATTCCGATACGGAATTGCACGTGAATGTTTCGAGAATGGTTTCTCGAATTTAATTTGCAGATATGCAAGAAATCTCTGAAAAAATTAATCGTATTTTTACTTACAAATTTTTCAATGAACTGCATACATTTATATATAAAAATTCATTTCGAAGGATAAAAAAATTATGTTGATAAAATTAAAGTACAAGAACTTAATTCTTCCCAAACTTATATAAATTCCATTTATAAGAAACAATAATATGTTGTTTATTATAAATCAATAAAACAAATTACTTGAGAAACTTTTTAAAATAAAATTTTGTTTTTATTCAAATTGCTGTAAAAATTTGTGTAAATTAATAAATTATTACTTATAGATAAAAAAGATATTGATACAAAATATAAATTGTATTCTTCAAAATAAGATACAGAAAAGTTTTATTTACTTATATATGTGTATTTACTTATATATGATCTATTTTTAGATCTTTATAAGTAATTTAAGGAATATATATAACAAATGTTTTTATTCTTTCTTCAAATTACGAAAGACAGTAATGAGTTTGAACCCAAACCGGTTCAACAGGTTTCACACAAAATCTTATTTAAATATTAATCAACGGGATATGCATCTTGCTGGCAAACTGAATTGATTTATGTCTAAAAAATATCGTTATGTTCTTGACCTTGTGTTTTTTGTATTGCTACATTATTTTATTTTAAAAATTATCACATGCTTAACAACGGCTTAGAACACTTCATGCTAACAACGCCTTTTTCAAAACAAAAAAAAAGAAATGAAACAATAGAAGAGTACATATGAATGAATAGATATAGGCACAAATTATTAGGAAAATTATGATAAAGTTAATCTAATTTCGGAGAAATATGTAATGATTATGAATTTTTTAATAAACAATTGATATTTACGATACACATGAGACACCTACAATTATTATAGATTAATGCAAATAATTTTTAAATGATGAGAAAGAGATTTAACAATGTGTAAAATAAAAATATTCGATGATAACTTTGCGTAATTAAACGTTAATTTGCGAAACATGTGCGGAACATGTAAAGCGATAATATTTTTCACTTTGATTTATTCATTTATTTGTATTTTGTCGATAGGTCCAAAAATAAAACAAAACATGCATTCTTAGAATTCTTATTCTCAAATTGTGGTGCCCAAAAAACCGGTTGTCCTTCGTAACGTAATCGTACCAAAGCTATAATTCCCAAAAGTACACATACATACATACATACTCTTATGTGGGTTATTCTTACATCATTCAAAAATAATGGTGTTCACCCGCTGGGTTACCAGTCGTTTCAGGGCTATCAATATTGATCAATATCTTGAGTGTTGTATGCCTTGATGGAATCATATCAAGGGCAGATTTACGGATATTATTTGATTTCAAATTTAATGATTGATTAAATTAAACGGAGCTTGATCCAAGTCAATAATTGCGGTTCTAATTTATATGTTAAGATATTCTTGATGCCGAGTGAGAAAAAAGTAATATAAATTTTCTAGAACTCGTAAATAATTTTGGAATTATTTAATTTTAAAATGTTTTTAATGTAGCTTACATTGGTAAAAATTGTCAATAACATTTTGTAGCATCTTGTGCAAGAACGCATCAAATGCATGTTATTTAATAAGAGTTAACAATTTAGTTAAAAAAATTGTAATCTCCAAGCTTTATCACAGATTCCATGCCACCAAATATTATTGCAGTTTGATAGCTATCTATGGTGAATATTGGCTTGATTGCACCGAAACTTCCCATTACCTACATTAAAATGATGAATGCAATTGAATGTCAAAAAGCTAATTTTTATCGCGAGATCTACTCGAATATTTATTTTATTTACTATTTATTACTCATTAAATATTATTGATGTTTATTTGATCTAAAAATATATCTTTTTAACTCTACATCTATTAACAAGTATTATTGCATAAAAGATTATTTTACTATACGAGAAAATCGTTTTTGATACGTCCTTTAAAATTAAATGAAAATATTTATTCCATCCTTATTGTTATAGTTTAAATGAGATTATTTAAACTTTCTTTTATAATAATCTAAGTCTAATATCGCAAATGATTAATCACAAACCTTCTTTTCCTTTAAACTAATCACTTCAACTCCGCTAATACCGGAACCTCCAGCCAGGACGAGATCGCCGTGAGGATCCCCATTGAAATATTGCACTGCGTAAAGAAACTCGCCGTTCAAAGTCGACGGTCTGTTATACGGATTTATTGTGTCGATGAGTTTTGCGCTCATCAGATCCCATATTTGCAGACTATCGCGTACTATCCAAGAGCCTGTAAGGATGCACGTTTTCTAAACGAGATACACAAAAATGCATTTTTATAATATACAACTTGTGTTGATAATTAAGTAGCAAATCACATAATATATGCAATAAAATTAAAAATATTCTTACATGCATGTCGATGGCATCACCGCATATATGAGGACCTTTAATAATTCTTATTGAACCAGTCGGAACTCTGATATCCCAAATCTAAAGAAAGATCTTCTTTTAACATATTTTTCTACTGTTGATATATAAATTTAAAAAATATATATTTAACTTTTGTTGCACGTTTATATATACATATTTGTGAATAAGCAAATAAAAATGTATACATCAATTTATGGTGTATAAAAATATATTTTTGTTATGTTTTTTCAAGAATTACCCTAACAGTCTGGTCCCAGCCACCAGTTATAATTAGATCGGGATACTCTTTGTGAAATCTTGCGGTAAATATTCTCATTCGATGAAAGTTTGCGGCTTTACTTTCTGTCAGAACTTCTTTCTTTTTGTACGTTAATATCAACTGAAAATATCAAATATTTTTTCATTATATTTTCATATAATTACATTATAATTTTTCATTATATAAAATACACATAAAAATGTGTAAATATTATTAATAAATATATATTATATATGTGTTTGATATCCCAACATAATTTTTAAAAAGACATTTGTAATTGAATTATTTGTCATTGTAACACTAAATAATTCGATGAAATAAATATTTAATAATAATAATGCTAACTTGAGCGGTTTGTGTATTGTAAAGTCTAACAGCTGCGTCTTTACCGCAGGAAACCAAGTAATCTCCAGTGATACTAACATCTATTGTGTTTACCTCGTTCTTCGGCTCTGTATAAGTAAGCACAAATAGCAAAACAATACCGCGACGTAATCGGAAAGTCATTCACGTACCAAATGTAAATTTGGAAAATTCATTCGTGTATGTGTTGCACATAAATATAATTCCGCAGGCGCTGGAGGCATAGAAGATTTCGCTGCAGATTGGATTAAATCTACAGCACATAATCGGCATGGAACTTTCCAAACCAGATTTGAGTGTTCCCTCTAACTCACCAGTTCCACCGTTACGAATCTACAAAAGTATCGTAATGAGAGATAATGTTACTGCAATCTGAGTATAAATCATACAGTGTACAAATCAAAATAATGATCGCTACCTGAATACTGCCGTTTCCAAAACCTGCTGCTATAATATCACCAGTTTTAGAAAAACACGCGCTGTAGAGACCACGCAAGCTCTCGACCAAGCGTACTTCGTGGGTTATTTGACAAAGATTTTTAACGTTCTGGCGTGTTGGCCTTCGAAACCATGAGTACCGCTGTAACTCCTTTTCAGAAACTCTTCTTTCTGCCAGAGAAAACTGCCTCAACGCTTTCCATGATTCCTTTGTATTCTGCTAATAAAAAAAAGTTTTATACAATAAAAGTTTGAGAATTTTCCATATGCTAACACTTATATTTTCATATGAATAATGTTTTATAATTCTTATAATAATAATCAGATTGATGGTAAATTAAATATTGATCTTGATTATATAAATACAAGTAATAAATATTTAGCTACAGGATTCTCACCTTTTGTCTTTTGCCTCTGTAGTTTTCTTCAAGGGATTGAAATAAAAACATTTATAAAATCAGAATAAAAAGGTACAACAAATCTGTATGTGAATATTGACTGCAAATTATGCAAATGAAAAAGTAGGAGTATAAATATAAGAAAATGTATAAAAAGTTATATATATATATATATATATTAAAATTTTTCTTACACACAAAAAAAATTAAAAACAATAAATATTAATCAATGAAAACTTTTGTTATTAAACTTATCAAGATATTCACGTCCATAATACCGCTGGTCTCTCATCGACTCGGTGGAATTCATGTTACCTTCGGCTCTAAATTTTAAATTAAAAATTCTTTAATTAATTGTCAAATGCACGGCAAAGGATAGTCATCAATCGTCATTAGATTAGATTACGACATAAACTAACATAAACTATCGATGTCGATGATATCCCCCTTTTTCCCCTTTTGAAACTAACCGCGAATCCAGCTTTGACGTCGACATATTTTGAATTCGAGTTTCCTCTCTATGTTGCGGTGAAACGTGGCACTCGTGGCAGAAAAGCGAGAACCAGATTTGCGATTAAATTGACAAATAATCTCTACTATTTTATTAACTTGGATGGAAGTAATTAATTTTTTGTATAACATATGAGAAAAAGGATTAAATCAGGGACAGTAGATTGTATTAAAATTTTGTCAGTTTAAATTAATCATCGATTAAGCTAATCGGAATTTTAGTCAAAGATATTGTCTGATACTGTAAATATCGTCGTAATAATATAAATAATAATATATTAAAAATAATATATAATACATATATTTATATTTATAATATATGCTATGTATTTTTATACAATTTGTATTTATATTATTTAATAGGCTTTAAAAAAGAATAACGCGCGCGTTGTATGTGTCACTAGATACTGTCGCAATGCACTGCGCGCTAACGCCGCTAACTAATTTTTTTCAGTACTGCCAGTGACTGCCAGTACTTCCAATGCTAGAGCTCACGTCGGGACTGGTCGGGACATAGCCTATATCGGAGACCGGATTGTTCAGCGGCGACAATGAGTGACAAGATGGCACGTCAGCAGGACTTCAACGATCTCTTCAACGTGAGAAATAATTTCTACATCGGCAATTACCAGCAATGCATCAACGAGGCGCAGAAGATCAAGGTGAAGTTATCTCATCCCGATGTGTGACGTCTCGCAGAATGCCACGGTGCCACGCGCTGCTCCGTTTGAAGTTCCAACGTGGGCGACCATGGGCGACTGTCACTGCCCATTCCTTCTGGCAAACACTGTTTTGTCTCGCCGACGTTTCCCTGATATTACTGCTCGTTCAAACTTAATAGGATATATGTTACACCATTTTTTGTCTTATATTTAAAAATTTAACAAAAAACTTTGATTCTCAGTGTAGCTGACAAGGTATTAAAATTCCAGATATTGAGACAAGTCAGTGAAGCCCAAGTAATTCTTTTTGATCGAATCTTTGCACAAATTAGCTCCAAATTTGAATCTACGCGAGAGAAAAGTACAATAAATTCTATAAATTTATATCCTCTCGTACCGAGTTTTAATAGTATGCTCCTTGATGTACAGAGTAAACTCTGCTTTGCAACTGTACAGACACATAAGTTTCATCTTTTTCCACAGACGTCCATTCCAGAGGTGGCCATGGAGCGCGACGTCTTCCTTTATCGCGCGTATATAGCACAAAGAAAGTTCCGTGTGGTGCTGGACGAAATCCACAATTCATCCCCAAAGGAATTGCAGCCACTAAGGACCCTGGCTGACTATTTTGCCAATCCACATCACCGGGAGGCTATAGTGGCCGAATTGGATAAGGAAACTAAGAATGTAAATTATGAGAACCATAATTTATTGATTGTGGCAGCAACCATTTACTACCACGAGAAGAATCTGGAGGCCGCCCACCGAGTAATATGCACCTCTGACAATCTAGAGTGCATGGCGCTGACGTTACAGATATACCTCAAAATGGATCGTCTGGATCTGGCTCGCAAGGAGCTCAAGGCGATGCAGGAGAAAGACGATGATGACACCTTGACTCAACTCGCTCAAGCATGGATAAACATTAGTAGTGGTGGTGACAAGTTACAAGATGCTTATTACATCTTTCAGGTGAGAGAGAAGATATATCTGCCAATTCTTTGGGATATATGCAAAGCAAATACTTTTTAATCAATTTTTTATTTGCTTTACCTAAAAATTATCCAATATTTTTCAACAAAACTATATACTATTTCAGGAAATGATCGACAAGCACTCCAGCACGAGTATGTTGCTGAATGGCCAGGCCACTTGCTTCATCGGACAAGCGAAATACGAGGAGGCGGAGACGGCCTTGCAAGAAGCTCTTGAGAAAGATAGTAATAATCCAGATACATTAATCAATATGATTGTCCTCTCGCAGCATATGGGCAAACCGCCGGAGGTGGCGAATCGTTACTTAAGTCAGTTGAAAGACTCCCACTTGGAGCATCCTTTCGTTAAGGAGTACTTGCAAAAGGAAATTGAATTCCATAGGCTTAAAGAACAGTATTCATCTTCTGCCTGAGTACCCCTCAGCAGATTATGGCATTCCGTGGGATAAAATTGATCGAATATTGACCATGTGGTGGATCCAAGACCGTGAACTAAACAAGTTTGATTCCATCGAAGATGTCTAATAAGCAGAGCTTCTCCTTGACAGAAAAACTTTTCTTCTGAAGCTGAAACATCTATAGATAGGTCAGATAGCTTACACGGTGAGCATTTCAGATCTTTTAATTACTGAAAAATGTACGTTTTTTAAATTATATTTGATTTTTGTTGAAAACGAATCAAAATCTGTCTATATAATATTAATCTTTAGACTTTCAAAAACACATTTTTAGGATGGTATTACATATTAGGATTTCAAGCATTCTATCTAGTTATCTTTCGCGAAACAGAAAACGCAATTTTTCTAGAGGTATTTCGTTCGTAGATGTACATGTTGCTCTGCAATATTAAGATATTTTGTTTTTATATTAAACTTTATATATATATATGCTGGCAGAAAATAAGTAGGTATAGCAAAGTTATACGGATAATGGAAACGTTTGGAATTACAAAAAACCGAGATGTACGTGACTGGAAAAGTCGATCTTATCCATTTTATCCTAATGTTATACTTTTATTACATAATCATGAAAATATGGCTGCCATTTTATAAAATTATAAATTATTGTCGAAATTAGAGAGACCATTTCGCGTGTAAGCATCTCTTACAATATTCGTATTGCCAATTTAGAGATGTAACACAGACAGACGAAATATTAAAATAAAAAATTTCATACATTATGAATACGCAAGTGTCCGAAAATGTCTTTTTTAATTTCCAAATTGCCCCTCAATGTTTTGTAAATATCATTATAGAAGTAACTTATAATGAACTTATAAAAATAAAGTCTTACATCGTTAATTGTACATATTCTTCTATAGAACCTAACTCAATAAATTTCCTTTTAGTTTTTTATAGCAAGTCTAAGTTTATCTCATAAATGTGCAATTAAATTTTTGATAAGTTTGATTTAAAATTCATAAAATATTTTATACATAATCTCTATAAATATATATATATATTTTTTTTTTTAAGATTTAACATAAATAAGCCATTAATTTTGAGCAACTATAGTCAAGAGGACATATGAAATTTTTCATTAAAATTAAAAAGACGCCTTTTCTATAAAAATTTTCAAGATTAATGGCATAAATAATCCACAAGTAGACATATATAAAATAATTTAATTTTTTTATTGGTAGCGGTGGGTTTCCCCAGAGAACCGTTTTGTATATAACAGAGCACGCTGATTTCACAACAGAATAAGTGTCAAACTGTACATAAAACATAACTGTTCCATATTAAGTTCTGTATACGTCTTTGACAGAGTATATATTTATATATATATATACATGAAATTATATTATTCCTGAATGTTCATCGTGTGAAGTATATCGGTTATTGTATGATTAATAGAGTGAGACCAAAGTTAACATCGTTAAAATTAATATTACTTCAAAGTCTGGCTGCATTATCGAATCTACATGTGATATGACTCTCTTATATAAGTCATTAAAAAAATATCCATTATAATCCTAATTATTGATAATTTACATTAGCATATATTTGATATTCTTAAACTAATATCACAATGGCTCGAGACAGTCAAGACTTCTGATGTTTGTGCATGTGTCCTGATAAACGATGTTAGCTGCTGGTAGCATAACTGTCTTCTGATAATTATTTATACAACTACATAATGCGTAATCCGTTGAAATTCGTGTTATATAAATCTGGAAAACGTCTCTATCTGCCTTCGTGAAAAATTCTAAAATTGTGACTTCCTTAGATCCGTAACAGATATCGTGTACAAATTCTATATAAAAAATCGTTATTCCACGCGCGAACTACAGACCATATACATAATTCATCTTATGCAACGTCAATATTAAGGAAAAAAAATATAAGAATTATATTCGAATAGATACAATGCATATTTACACGCACGCGGATTCACTTTTCTACCTATGACATACGGTAAACTTAAGTAAAGTTGTGAAAAGCGAAAACAGCGCTTGCGGCAGGATTCGTAGAGAGAAAAGGAGGAAGAAAAAGGAAAAAAGAAGAGAAGAAAATAATAAAGATGCCTTGTTGTACATCCACATATTGTTGATCACATTTAAGGAAATAAAATCAGTTCTTTCCGTATGCTAATAACAAACCATTGTCGCTATCGCATATGTCACGTCGCTAAATACAACTTAAAAACACAAATTACTAGTCCGCTGTCTAAGAATATAACCATTGTGTGTAACGAACTATATAAGATCTTTATCTCGGGTAATGGCAAAACTTCACATTTAATTACAATGTATGTTTTTCTCCTGAAAATTTGTCATAGATAAAATAAATACTGTTTTATGTTCTTAACGGAACATATTTAGAAAATTGCTCAGAGTTTCTTGATTGTCTCATTGCAGTTCTATTGAATCGTGGGAAATCCTATAAATTGCTTGTACTGTATTAAAATAAATTAGTCTTTCTTTTTTAATCATTAACCATCTCGGTCACAATAACTGCGATTGATTTTTATGCATAGATTGCAAGCAGAATTGACGCACACGCGGACAATCCTTGGGAGACAAATTAGGAACTAGCGTTATTGCTGAGATTAAAAAGAGATTTCGTGAAGGAAGTATGCATGATATGTAAAACAAAAAACCAGCGAAATCGCTACAACGCACCTCGATGGTTAAGGATTAAATCTTCTATACTTTCAGCGAAAATAGAACAGACGTTGCATAGCTATTTATAGCTGTTTTTAAAAATATAGCTGTAAGATTTTTAGCAATTTATTAATTTATTCATAAATTAAGAAGTTTTCTATTCAATTCAATATGACTACAGTAAGAAAACAAGAATCTCAACGCGAGCTCATAAACTCTCAATGAATAACTATTACAATGATACAAAACTATTATAACGATAACTAGATAAATTTTGCAAGTGCATTGTTCAATCGTTGTTGTTTAACTGAAACTGTTTTAAAAATTACATGATTATCCGGTTTTTTAATAAATGTAGCATGAAAATTTCAATTGTCAACTAAATTTTTAAAATGGAAGCAATCATAAGCGTAGACTTACATTTTTTCGCGAAGCACACACTCCCGTTTCTACACTTTCAAGATGGTTAACAAGATAATCATCGTACCTGTACAACAACACGATTATATAGAATTTTCGATATAATTTTCTTTAGAATAAGTGAACCTTTATACAAATTTGCTTATCATTATTAAATTCGGTTGAATGTGCGAATAAAACGGTACAGAATAACCTGTAAAATACGGAAAATCTCGCGTGTCCGTTCACACTGTTTCTGTTTGTACCATTGAGCCACAATGTATCGTTCAGATCGATAGTACAGGTAAATTAGTACAGAAAGAAAAGAACACTTTCTTCATAGAACAAATCTCATAAGAATAAAAATAATTAATCGTTCGCGTAATTATGATTCGTTCTACAACAATATCAATCTTTCATACAAGTAAATCGTCTTATTCGAACACAAGAGAAAAAAATCAAACTTTACTCGAGTTTCCATTGCGTTATTTCCGCAGACCATATTAAAAGGTGTCTGTCGGAGATTCATACCGTATCGCGATACGCGCGATATAGGGAAAATAGTATAACGACAATGAAGCAAGTTTCGAGATCGAGAAAGCCAATCGATTGAAAACTCTATTCATCTTTGGACGCACTTTTCCTCCTTCGAGTGCGAACCAAGCATTTTCAATGCGTGGCACGATACTACAATTTCCAGAATCCTTATAAAGATTCTCCAACTTAATTTTTATCTAGAGATGTTAGGGCGATTCTAAAAGGTAAGCGCGGGCACGCGGTGTCATTTTACGTATGCGACCTCGACTACTTATACTGATGCCGGGCTCTGGCATGTTCTCGTCGTCACTATCCTCGGCGTACGAGCGACGCTTAATCTTGCGCCGATTTCTCACCGGTACCATGGTACTATCATCACTATCTTCGTTATAACAGGGACGCTTCCGAGCCGAGGATCGCCTACTGCTATGCTGCTGCCTCGTGTCCGAATCTACAGAACCGCGCTGGTTCCGACGACTCAAACGCGACGGTCTGAATCCTTTGTAGCAATAATCACTGTCGTCCGAGTCTTGATTATTAGCCTTACTTTGTAATTGCTGCTGTTGTTCCTCTTCCTCTTCGTCCTCTTCTCTTTCTTCCTGTTCTTCTTCATCGTTGTCCTCTTCGCTTTCGCTATCGCTATTATCGTTCGTCCCATTGTTAGCAGTATATTGCGCGCTATCAGTCACTAACTTTCGTGATCTAGTGTCCCTTTTGATGAACTTTTCTTCTTCGCTCTCCTCCGTGGAATCCGGTGCAAGAAATTCCTCCTCGTCCTCTTCTTTGTTCTCGTTTATTTGATTCTCCGCAACGTAGTCATCATCGTCGTCGGCGATAACATTGGATTTTACTTTAGATTTAGATTGCTTACCGTTCTTAATATTTTTACCGCGATTTTTGCGAACCTGTTTGCTGCGACCGCCGGGTGTGTAATCGTCTCCGGAATCGGTATCAGCACTAACACTGGGTATCGCCGTCATCGCTCTAGTCCTTCGGACAGGAGCACTGTCACTGCTGTCAGTGTCTGACGTTACCTCTGATTCACTAGCATCACTATCACTATTCTTCGGTTTTTTTGACACGTTCGAACGACAAATTCGCAGTTTCAGCGATGGCCGGGACGGACCGGAATTAGACCGCTTTATATGACCGTTTATCATCCGAGATGGTCCTAAGAAGCAAAATAAAATTAAGATTAGTAATTTAATTATAAAAAATTGGTTCAAGCGATCAAAATTATAAAGATATGACAGATTGCACTCAGTTGATACAATCTCAATTTATCGACTACACTTTTTGAAAATTGTAGACCATATAGGGCATACATCGTGAGAAGTTTGCCAAACTTTGTGACCTGACACAATATGGTTAATAAAAATTAAATAACAATTTTTTTTAATTCTTAATTTTATCAAAGTATGTTTTTTTTCTTTGAATTACGAAATTACAAAATAATTTTTCACTAGAAATACTTAAAAACAATCTCAAAATCTAGTACTCATTCTACGATATATGTATAACAGAATGATAATTTGGAAAAAAGGTACACTCGTACCAGGTGCAGATACGTCAAAATCTTTCTTTTTCTGCTCTTTACCCGACTCATCGTCGTCGTCGTCCTCACTGTCTACATCGTCCTCATCATCGTCGCTAGGAGCAGATTTTGATTTGGAAGGTCCTGTAAGGTATTGTATTTTATCATATTACATTTACACACACGAGGCATGAATAAGCTTACCTGTGCCATTACTTAATCTAGGTTTCTTTCTCGGTTTCTTCTTTGCTTTCGCCTTCCTATTCTTATTCGGTTTCGTATCATGCGTTTTATCTTTATTTCGTCTACGCGCCGATTTCCAATTTAAGAGTATTCTATGCATGTGATCTTCAAACATGGCTGACAGTCTTATCGTCATCGAATATATCTGCATGAATAGCAAACATTTAAGAAAATGCGGAGTTATAAATGAAGCAAATATTATATCAACCTACCTTCGAACGTTTATTAGTATTATAATTCCTGCTATTTGTAAATATCAATTTCATGTCCTTTGCAAATTCTCCTGGCGTTTCATAATTACCGCCTAATAAATCTTCTTTGACAGTACGTAAGTCCATCGGTGTGTCTATTATTTGATGATACTCTGGATGCTCTAATCTATCCACCGGTTCCCTATGAAACGATCAGCGTATCTCTTTAAGTCACATTAAAAAAAAAACTAATGCTATTAAAAACTCGTTTTCTTTTGACTTACCTGAAAGGTATCGAGTCTTCGCATTGCCACAGGGTCTCCAACAATTGTCGACACGCCAGTTTCCAATCTTGTGAAAACTCTTGCGAATATAAATTCTTTTTCCTTGAGGATCTCAATCTACTTGTTGAGGGTCTGTTTTCTATCTCCGACTCGGAAGAATGGTATGTATCATTCAGTTGATGATATACTGCCGGAACATCCACATCGGTAGTTTCCCTATGTAAGAAATGTTATTTAACATACAAGAGAAATATACATGAAGATTTTATAAATGTGCAACTATTGTAGATGATACATCTCTTACTTTATTATACGTAGACATATGTCGGTGATTATTCTCGCCTTTTTCACTATGTGACTGTGAGGTTCGTTAAACTGTTCAGCATTCGTTGCTAAGTATCTAACATCGAATTGTGCAGACGTAATCCTTCTATAGAAATGATTCTCGAAACGAGCTTTTATAGTCGACAAATCAATTGGATACTCCACAATGAGAGCATAAGTTGGATAAAGACTGAGATCCACTGGCACCACAAATGGTTCTGCGATTGCGAGACTCATTACTTGATCCAAGCCTCGTATAATTCGACGACAAGTCGCTTCTCTATCACCCATGGGCCACTCTTCTGCGTGAGGTTGATATAGTATCGCTTGTCTCTCCTCCGGTAAAACGGGAACGGCGCCACCGATTTCCACAGGTACTCCTAAACGAGTAATCAGCACATATAGCATAATTAAAAAGTTTAGGTCCAAATTTTTGACAAAGTCACCAATATTATATCAAAGAACGCGTTCCATTTAACGCTCTTGGAATCATTCCATTCTTGTTTATCAAATATTAAACAAGGTAAATGACGCTTGCGAAAGTTAAGTGGAACGCGATCAATCTTTTTTTTACAGTTGTGCTATTTGCTCTTTCGATTAGTTTAAAATTAAACATTTATTTTGAAAAATTAAATGAGCTTACTATCTTCGTCCACAGGCTCGAGATCCCAAGGACTCATTCGTTCATATTCTCCATTATCCCATCTGACGCGAAAGCACATGAAGAATGATTCCGGAAACTCTTCGTCTAATGGCTCCATTCCGACGATCTGTCCCATCCACCAACCATCGTCAATCATACAACGAAATTTATCACCTTCAGACCAACTTCGCGCTAACGCCATATCAAAGGTTTGACGCAACACTAGAAAATCTAATACATCAGCCATATCGTGATATTTGATGGTAAAATTCTGTCCAGTAAGTCGACCGTCCTCATCCATCAAAGCTAATTTCAAACAGCACAAACGAGGTGGTCGTATTTCGTATTTAATACCCACTACTTTTACAAACTCTTGTGCCTAGAATATGAGTAGTTTTGATTAGTACATTTATATATATCTCTAATGTTTAAGATTTTAATGTCAAATGTATATATATTCTGCTCCCATATAATTAAAATTCTTTCTTAACCCCTACAATAAAGTAAACATACTCTAATATTTATCTTGGTCCATGGCTCGCATCGCGGACTAAGCTCATAAATCTTTTTATTCCTAACTGCATCTAAATAGAATTTATGACCTTGTCTGAAATATACTATTTCGTCGCCCATCTGTGGATAATAAGGGGCTTTCCTCGGTATTATTTCAGTAAGCCATTCTGAAGGTCGATAAATTTCAGGAACGTCACGAATACCATTAGCTATTGGTATTGCCTGTTGAATGAGAATAGAGTTTAAAAAATGTAAAATTAAAATAACATAAGAGTCGTGATATGCATATAAAATACTTTTTTCTTAGGACGTCTGCTACGTCTTCTGTCCGTGTCACTCGGAGGAGTGACAGATCGCTTTTTCACGGGTTTTCGTTTACTACGTTTGGGCGGTTCCAAATTTAATCCGTGGTCCGCAATCCAATCGGAATATTCAGTACTGGATTCTGTACTGCTATCGGAGCACATATCCTCTTCGTGGGCGGTAGAATCGTTGCTATTGCTACTGACTGAACTCGCCGTATCAGCGTTATCAAGGTTCTGTAAAAACGTAAGGTATTATGACGCTTCACCACCTGCGTAAATCCTTCTATTCGTCGTCACAGCAAACAACACGACTGTCTCAGTGTATTAAATATCACTTCTCTAAGGTACCTCAAAATCTTCATCCTCTTCTTCTTCTTCGTCACGCGTTGCCCTAGTTCTATAACCGTGCCTAGTAATTTTACGCTTGCGGTTTACGAGTTTATTTCCTATATTGCCTGGATTAGTGGCAGTGCTCGAGGTAGGCTGTGGTCGCCGTCGCATTTCTCGCCGCCAGTTTTCTAACTCCGCATCGGACGTCGCTTTACTTTACAAATAACATACAAATATAATTCGAGAAACAATATTTTTCTCTTTTCACATAAATTAGTATTATATTCGGCATGCTAATATTGATGTATGCGTTATCATTCTATTATTATTTATTTCATAATATTCGCTGAAATATTCGTAAAAAAAACCCGCTAATACTTACATCTGTTCCAGTAGAGTCCCTTTTATAGCTGGATTCATAGGACGCGCGAGTATAGGCTTGTTCCACGGAGTAGTGCTTTCCCTTTGCCAATTACCACTGCTTTGCCGGACACCTTCAACATTGCCCTCTCTTCTCAAACCAGCTCTACTTCCACGAGGACTCGCTATTTGACGAATTGGTTGTTCTGCGGCGTTATTCTCCCTATCTTCGCCGGCACCGGCAACGATCGCTTCTCCATCCGCTCCTCCATTAATGTTTTGTCTTTGAGCAAGAGCCTCGATTAATCGATCAATATTCGATCTTGGCTCTTGTTCTGGAAGACCTTCTATAACTTCTTGCATGCCTATTTAATGGAATTTGTTATTGTTCTAATTAAAATAATTATTTGTTTAAGAATTCCAAAATACAAAAAAATCGAAATTAATTACAAAAAAATATAATTTTCTTTAACCCTTAAACACACCGATTTTGTAAAATACGGAAACACATTTGCGGGTCTGAG
>QKQZ01081619.1:0-22054 GCA_003595255.1 Solenopsis fugax | reverse complement strand
ATATATATATATATATATATGTATATATATATATATAATTCATATATCTCGCATAAGTATAAACATAAATAATTTTTTAAGAAACTTATACATAAGCAAATATGGCAGTCCAATATAAGTATATACGCAACTTTTTGTACCTGAAATTCATATAATTACACAACCAATTTCATAACTTATATTTTCTAAATTTTTCTAAATATTTCTAAAAATTGTTCTTTTTAAAAAAAAATATGTAAACTATAAATAATCGAAAGTATTCAATAAGTACAAACATCATCAATATTCTGCATAATGTAATGATATTATGCAACTGATTTTATTATAAAATTTGAAAAATCGATAGCATTTAATTATAGATTCCGTACAATGTGGAATAAAATTATATTAAATATTTATTTTAAAAAATAAAATAGGATGATTCTTATTATATATAATAAAACGTTAAAATAGAAATTCTCATATATATTTGTAAATATATTTTTGTATCATACATTTTTGCATTATATTTTATGAACGATATCGAAATAAATCTCAAATTAATATAATACATAATTTTATTTATAATATATTTTCTTTTTGTAATATATTTTTAAAACATTAAGTAGATAGTAAAATTACTAAAATTTGTAAATTATTTACATAAAAATAAAGAATTACTCTAAATTTAGAATCATCCTATTTTTCTCAATAAAGTATGGACGATTTTTTAATTGTAATTTTTTGTAGTTTCTTATTTTGTTCAGCACACATATAGTGTCTGTTTTGACAAAGATTATTGTTAATGTAATTTCCTCTGAATTGAACTGCAATAACTCTTTTCATCATTTTATGGTACAATTTGTAATCTACACACTCGATCACAATTACAAATTTATAGTAACATCAATATTGTACATTACGCTACAGGGTAATTTAATTATATGTGAAATATTATGGTTAAAATTACAAGTAATTATAACAATATTTTTAACAAGGAATCCAAGTATATATTACAATATATATAATACAGTTAATATTCAAAGATCCTTATTCAGAACATATTTTTAAAGATGTTAGCGCACTTTTTTGTCATTCTTTACTTTACGGTTAATGAACGATAAAAATAGAATTACGAAAAACCGTGCTAACATCTTTATGAATACGGTCTGAATACGGACTAAATTATCTTTGTGCGGTACAAACCGCAATGTTAAAAATACTTGTGTTGGCTGCAATAACAATTCAGGGTGAATCTCTTTCACAACAACAGTACCTTAAACCTTATACTCACAACGCCGAAGGATTAAAACATAAGAAACCGAAATGTAAATTGATATTCTGAATTACAGTCACGATACTATAGTATAAAGCAAAATTGCAATTACATGAAGGCGTACAGATTTGTTGGTGTTATTCAGACAGATTCTGTGATGTCCATCAGTGGTTGGTCGACATCAACAGAAGGACCTATCACAGCAGTGCTGCAAAATATTTTTAATATATTGTATTAAAAGAATTACTCTGAGAATTTTGATAATAGCGGAACATGAAGATCTTATCTATGACAGAAATAAAGTACACAAAAGCTATCAGTTACATACTGCATAGAAAAATAAAAACCAAATGCTTCATATAGCTTTTCCACAAATGTTGTTAATATAAATAAAAATGTAAGCACCATTAATTTGCATTCATCACACTCAGATAAAAATATGTTAAATATATATTAAAAAATAGAGATTCAAGATAATACAGAATAAAAAGAAAGAAAAACGCCCAAACTTTGATAAAACTTTATAAATGAGTTCATGCAAGCGTGAAAGTTTAGTTATAATATTTAATCAAGAGGCTATACAGACAATATTACCCAGTGCCAAGAGCCAAAATTGTAGCTTCTTGTATCATTGTCATTTGATCAATGGTGGACCTGTGATCAATCAAAAATTCAGTAGAATTATATCATAAAGAGATATTGTGCTATATTTACATGTACGTGAGATGTATAATTATACATGTACTGTAAATAAAATTCAAATTACACGTTTAATTAACTTGAAATAAACAAATTTGGAAAATATGTACTGTACAAAATTACTATAAAAAATATGAGAAGTGATATCAATTTATTTTAATTAAAGTAAAAGAAAATCTAACGCATATGCACATTATTTGTTATTTTTATATTTTTTTAAACATATTTAAATAATAACAAAAATATCTCGTGTAACACAAGTTAGTATGTACTATCTCAAATAATTTTGTCAATTTAGTTTAAAATAACTAAAAGGGAAAATAAAAGCAAAAGGTAGTAACGTTTTCATAATTAGTGTGTTGTGAAAGCAGGAGCACTCGGCAAAAGAATAATATTTAGCACTTATTAGTAATAAAATCAGAAACTTACTGTAATTTTGTGGCACGATGTATTTTGTAATCCTATTTGTACATTAATATGATAAAACTTCATAAAATGTGTATATAAAATGTAAAAAAAATCTAAAAAATGCATTTATAGATAATTACAAACTGGATGTTAAATAATCATGTCTAATCAGAATTCTTCTGTAAATAATATTGTGCAAATTATACTTGTATAAATTTCTTAATGTTATATTATACATATATTTCATTTTTATTCATCAATGGGCACTATAAATGCAGGATAGGAACATTCTGTAAATGTGAAATAAGATAAAGAATAATTATAAATAAAATTTTATTTTTATGAAGAAACTGGATGCTCTTACAGATGATTTAGACAATTATATATTTTTTCATAAATACAAATATCCTTTTTTTTTTAAGCAACAAAGAAGAATATTTGAATTAACTATTGGAATGTATATATCATTGTTTGTGATTAACAGAAAACTAGTGCATAACAATAATATATACTTATTCATAATATACAATAATACAAATTTTATTTTATAATAATTAAAATTGTCGTCTAGATACATCAATTTATTCACTACATGTGAAGAACATATGCCAAGTCCTTCAAATAAACAAGACATCCCATAACTCATGATTTTAATTTTAATTTTCTGAACAATTTGGAATCAAATTTTCTTCGAAGAAAATATTGAGAGTTCATCATTTATAATAACTTTCCAATTCTAAATGATATATATTTTTTTTATAATTAAGCTTTAAATTAAAATTATGTTACAGTTTATTCTAAATAAACTGGAAAAAAATTCATTATTTTATCTGTATATAAGGAATGTAATTTGCAAGCTTAATCACTTCTAATTCTACAATTACTAACATCTCGATATATTCGTTTAAGAAAAACCGATTCCAAATTCGTCAAAGAATCTGTCATTAAAATTAATCATGAATCATGGGAAATGCACTCTACTTCAATTGCAATAGATCTTATATACAGCTATATGTAAATTGTTAAATAATAATAAATATTTATGTAAGTATAATTTGTAAGGAATGATTGCTATTTAAAGCGGCGTTTTGATACGCTATCAATTTGAACAAGATTATTGTCTTGATTTAAGAATCGAGCCTATAAAGTACCTGATTTATGTAGGGAGATGGGGAGTCAAATTCAGTTTCATCACCCCACTGTTGGGTGCCAGGGCCCAACAAAGTATGAGTATCTTCATTGCACAGCCGCTCGGGAAAGTTTACCCCGTCTCCAAAGCTGCAAGCCATACCCTACCTTCTATTCGATGTCATCCCACATGTCTACAACCCTTATGGCGTAACTATCTTTTTTACTTTTATTTTTTTGTTTGTTCAATTTATGTAACCAATTTCACTAAATGAGGAAGAATCATGAAACAAAATAAGATACTTCCTCTAAAAAAAAAGATAATTGCACATAGTTACACCACTTTTATTCTACAAGTATTATCTGTAAGAACCAGATGCACAATACTTCACGCAATAATAACTTTACGCGAATTAGTTTTCAACTAAAATTCGTAATGTGACATAAGACATGCAACTTTACCACAAAAATCAGTCTCTTAATTTCTCTTATATAGATACATTTAAAGTTATATCATGGTTTAATCTTTCAGTACACATTCTGTAACAAATAGATATTTATAGAAATGAGATATAAAATATAATTAGTATACTTTTAGAGAAGACTGCGGAGACTTAAAAATTTAGTTTTCCTTCAAAATACAATTTAATAAAAAAAAAAACACAAAAATTTATCGGAAGTTGCAGGTATCCAAACCGTGAACTGTGTCAATGCTGTCAAACACAATTGCAAAGAATATTTTCTCAGAAGCAGAATGGAGGTTTGATTCTATAGATTTTGCAGATAAATTGTATAGAAAAGCTCAAATTATATTAAGAAATGATTAAGGAATATAGTAACAGCTGTAGAAGTGATAGTCAGCGTCAAACAAAAAGATACAAATGCGTTGCATGCAGCCTGGAAGCACTTAGAGGTCTTATCTTTACTCTGGAACTCTATTTAAAAAAAAATAAAGAAAAAATATATACAGAAAATATTTTGATTAAAGATTAAGAACAAAACAAAATAATAAAAAAACTTAAGAGCAAACTATTGAAAGTTTCTATTCTCAAATTTTTTTTAATACTAAATTTAAAACATATGTATGTACATCACACAATGTCAATTATCTTTATCGAAGAAATAAATGAGTTCCACAGTAAAGAATTAAGGTAATTAATGTTGCATTTTTGTTTAAAGTTTTTATAATGCTGACCTGTTCTGAGTACTGCCCATGGAGTCATAAGTATTGGGTGTGCCCTGGTGTTGCGATCTTACTGGGTAGACGACACCATTTCCCAGACTAGAACACATCCAATGCAACCACTCCAATTTAAAAATACTGAATGAGCTGTCTTTTATCGGTCGTAAAAGTGCAAATAAATATAGTGCTCACAAAAATGATTTGAAAAGTGCAGGAGTTGCATACTAACTAACAGTGCACCAAAATAAAAAGTTTTTATATCCACATTTCTAAAAAAAAAAAAACTTTGCATCGGAAAACAGGAAGATTTTATATACAGGATAAAAATAGAAAACAGTAGTTTATTTAAAGTTTCAATTCATATAACAATCTATCTGCATCCTGCTCTGATTTAATATAAAATACAATAATCATACAACAAATTTCTCTTTGTGTATTATAACACAGAAATATAATAAAATAGTTTTAACATATATATCTTTCTATTACAATAATATAGATAGAAATTCTTTCTTAAAAAAAAAAAGTAAAAAAAATATTTGATGTATACAAAATATTCTTACACACATAATCGGAGCATTCTCTATGTAATTATAGATAGAAATATGTATAGAAAAATACTAATAAAAAATTAATCATTAAAATTGTATTACATAGAACATGCGATTGTTTTGCTTCTTTGAAAGAAAATAAACTTAGAAAAAATCATAATTGCTCACACTTTATATTCAAGGCCCTGCAGTACTTATGTTACCGTATTTCAAATTTCGTTTAAGTATGCCAAACCGCATAGTTGTTTTTTATGGTAAAGATTATGATAGATGGTATACTAGAAGCATACAAATTGATATAATATAGTTCAGTTATTATATATTGTGCAAATGGTTCCCACTTTTTAAGTTATACACTTTTGTCATGTATAGAATATTAAAGAAATGAAAAATGCACATACCTACTAAACATGGGTAAAAACCAGAGTCGCGGATTGTCACCAAATACTTCCTGAAAATTATTGTATTTTCCCAGACTAAATCCATCTTTGTCCTTTCCTGTCCGAAACATAGGTGCTCTAAAGGCCTCTGAAATAACACCACACAGTATTGATTAAAGATTATAGACTATAATATTAAATCACATAGTATTGATTAAAGATTATAATAATGTAACATTAAGATGGAAATAATTACCTAGTGTCGATCTATTATGCACAACGAGATAGCAATGATAGAAGAAGAGGGAGGTAAGACTGATTGCAAACATCAATGCAACAAAAAAAAGGAATAGCAAGTGAAATCTACCCATTCCATCTAATTCACCCTACAAAGGAAAAGTTTATATTATTAACAAATCGCAAGTTAAAATGAATTATCGATGATGCATTTTAATCATAGTTTGACTAAATCATTTTCTATAAATTTATTGTAAAAACAAGATCATACTTACTTTCCAAAATTGTATAAAATGTTGCAAAGATGTGGCGGTAATAAACATACAATAGAGAAGTCCATACGCCAGAAACAGCATGAAAAATTTGTAATTGTGGAAGCCTACACAGTTGTTCACCCATGGACAGTGATGATCCATTTTTAAGACACAAGTGCCACATACGCTACAGTGGTGTGCCCTGTCAGGCTTTATTAACTGACATTTTTCACAAAACCGCATAGCTAAAAAAAATATTATCTACATAAGCTTGAAACTTTTCTAATAATTTATCTTTTAACTATAAATTTTATTATAATTGTCATTAATAATAACAATAAATTTGATTGTTACCTCCTTTTATGGTGCGGTTAGTAACCGGAAGATCTTGTGCAAATCTTTCCAAAATTTGTCTTTGCGTTTCTTCAGTTTCAGCCTGTTGTAATTTCTCCATTTCAACATCAGGTATTTTAAACTACAATGGTCAAGAAAAATATATTGGATCATTCGTAGATCGTGTAGTGTCAAATTATTTTTTATAAAACAGATAATTTACCTTATCTGGCACTGATATTAAATTTGTATACACTGTCTGCCAATAGGACCATAAAAACATCAGAAGCAGGATGTGGAAGAAAAGCAGATAGAAAGCTGTTAACATACATAGAGGTAATAAAGATGATATATATGTGCAACATGGCCTGCTTCCCAGAATTAGAATAAAGTCTTTAACATTGTACAAACATAAATAACAGTAAAAATCACAATTATAGAAATAATAAAATAACTAAATAAAATTATTACTACATTGCACAAAAAATAAAAGTTTATACCTAAATAAGATAATATAGGATACAAACCTTTTTGAACATAATTATCTATTGTATCTGAAACAAACATATCATAATATAATATAAAGCTTTCAAGCTAAAGATTTATTTTGCAACTATGCAACTGATCTATAAACACATACACATATATATCTACAGCACTGTTGCAAAACAAGACTTGCTTATATAAAATGGCTGTTTATGTATATATGTTACATATACATATATGTAAATATCGAATAAAAATGTTTCGTTTAACCTCCGTTTATCACATATTCACACATCGCACAGATTCATAGAAAAAACGACGCAAAAAGTATAATGTTGTCAAGATCTTAAGAAATCTCTAATTGTTCAGAAACGTCACTGCGAAACAAAAATTGTGGAAAATCCAAAGTCACGATGAGACGTAACTGGACGGGAGCCCAAAAGCGCGCGTTTTTTACATGACGCGAGACAGGCGAGAAAATAAAGCTAGCGAGGTAGCGAAAACATATATCCTAGCCGGGTACTCACAGTAGCACAATTGCACCACGTAGGCATAATAGGACCACGCGACGATCGTCAGGATGAAGATCACTGGTAACCACTTGACGGCCTTGACGCACCACCAGCACGATTCGTTTTGCTTGCCCATTCTCTGTTGTTCACCGGGTCGACGGCGTGCGTAAAAATGCGTGCCCACCGATCGCGGCCCTCATGAAGAACGCGTTAACGACCCTCGGCCCGCTGAAACGCAGCGGCATCGCAGCACTGCAGCACCCTGGAAACTCCCGCCAACCGCTCGACGCTCGCGACAACGAAGCACGGGCAGCACGGCCCTTCTCAGCTCTTCTCCCTTTAGCTTTAGCGGACTCCGCGTAGAATGACGTGCGGCCGAGCGCGGGAACACGTCATTACGCAAGCGATGTCCGATTCCGGTGCCCACCCGGGTTATCGCGGCATCACGCCCTTCTCGTCGTTTGCACGAGAGCGAGACACCCAGACACTCACCGACGCAACGGACGCACGCCCGTAATCTTTATTTTTGACTCGTGCTGCTCGCTACTGCTTTGCACTTTGCACACCACACGCAACGCGCACCTTCTCTCATGCCGACGACGACGTCGCCATTGGTCGCCATCGTCACTGTCAGTCGCGCTATCGCCTGCTGTTGCCTGTCCCCGCCTGTCGCTCCGTTTCACGTCATTATAAAGAACAGACCTGACGCTTCTCAGCCAATCACAAATGAATACAGATAAAATCGCTCAAATTGCAATGTCAATAATGCAGTCTAGCCAGATTTTGATTCGCTCCCGGAGAACGGCAATGATCCTGCTTCAACTTGCATTCTTTCTCGGATGCTCCGTGGCTCCGACCTGAAAAACACGCGGAAGTCAATCGATGACGCGTTTCAACAATTTTTGTATGCAACAATTGCAAAAATTGTAACTTTTTAAAACGTTACAATTGGCGACACTGACCAAGTTGGCAAGGAAACCGCAGTTTTCAAATATTTCGTGATGGCCACTAGCGCCGACGAAAACAAAGTTTTCCGCATAAACAATCGTTTATGCCACTTTTCGAAGAATGGAGCATATCTGGCAGTGGCATTTCAAACGAATTTGCTCGTAAAGGATGCAAAGACTCTCGCTACTTGCCAATCGTTCGTGTTCGTGGACGTGATACAGGTTAGTTTGTATCGACAGGAAAAATGATTCGATTAAACCTCCATCACTTGGCTGTCATTTTCAATAACATACAATGCTATCTACACTCTTTTATCTCCGTTACATTACAGCACATGGAATGGTCCTTGAACAGCGAGTATATTCTTTGCGCAAATACAAAAAGAGCTATTGTTCAGGTATATTCCGTGCGTCATCCCCAGTGGAAATGTAAACTTACAGAGGGCAGTGCAGGTTTGCAAGGTGTTACCTGGGCTCCAGATAGTAAATGTATTTTTACTATAGCAGATTTTAATGTGAGTGCAGCATATTTAGCAATAACTTGTATTTTACTATTAAAAACGAAAAAATAATTTATATATCAATATAAAACAAAATGTATTTACAGATTCAATTATCTATTTGGAATTTGGAAGAGCAGACTGTGTCGTACATACAGAATTTAAAATCATCTTCCTTTGATAAATTACATTTTAGTCCCAATGGTAAGAGATTAGCAGTGATAGTTACAGAAGAGAATCAAGATACAGTAGAGATTTACAAAACTGAGAACTGGAAGATAAGTAGAGTAAGTACAGCCAACTAAAACTTGAAAATTTTTATAATATTATTAGCCACAATTTATAAATCATAATATTGAATGAGAAAGTTGATTAGCTCGTATTCTCAGCTTAAAAATCTAAAAATATAATACTTGTCATCTAGACTTATCTAAGAATAGTAAGAATATTTTGTTAACATTGCTAGGCCTTACAATCGCATGCCAAGATAAATTACTAGGAAGAGGCAAGCAAAACAGTTTTATACATTTATTGTAATAATGTTCTTTTACTAACTTTTTCTATGTTATTGTGCCATCTTTTATATAGGTAAATTAATTTAATAATTTTCTAATATATTTAAAGAAAATAAATTATTAAACATAAAAATTTTTTTAGAGATTTACTCAAGATTTATATTTCACGCAAGTATCTTATAAAAGATAATTTTTCATATAAGAATTACATGACATTACAGTAGAAATTTATAATTCTTATAAAAATTTATAGTTCTAACGATGATAATTCTATATTGTACATCTTAACAGAATGGTCAGAACTACAACTTGCTAATTGGAAACTGTGTGAATCATTTGTAGGTCGAAACGCAAGTCTCTTCACAGTTAAATGATGAGCTTGAGAAGTATCATACTCCAACAATTTTGATGCATTTTCCAACTCTGTATTAATTTTTTGAATTTCTATGCGTCCTATCTCATATCCGATAGCTAAAAGATAAGATCCTTGTATGATGTAATTTGGTGCAAAGCCTAATGCTGTAACTGATTGGCTTTGCATGTTCAGAATCGTCTTTGGTACAATGGTATTATTTTCTATCATGCTCGTGGACCATATAACGACTTTTCCATCTCTGGATCCAGTCGCGAAATAATTTGAGTCTTGCGTCCAAGCGCAACACCAAATTATTCGCGAGTGTGGATTGTCCTTCTTAGAACTGGCTGCAATTAATTCGTAATCTCCATCTGTAGTTTGAAATAATGCCCATCTTCTGTCTCTGGATACAGACAGTAAATATTTGTCATTTGGAGAGAACTCCATTTGTGTCACAGTCAACTGATGATGTACCAATTGTTGAACTTGTGACCAGGTGTTGGTGTTCCATAACAGAATTGCCGAGTGTTCTTGAGTAGTTGATTTGCATGCTGTAGCTAGCAATTCTCCATCGTGTCTTGCTGCCATACAAAATATTTCATAACCGTGTCCATAAAGCTTATTTATTTCTGGCCAAAGGGTACTTTGCATCAATTCCTCTTCTGTGGGTGGTTCGTATATACTTTCCGTCGTTGAATTTTTTGTGTCTTCATCATTTTTCTCATGGCACATTGCTTTATTTGTTAATCCAAGAGAGGGTACAGCAGCACTGTGGGCCTTTACAGATTTGAAATCTTCAACATTCGCCAATTGTAATAATTGATTCCTAAAGGTAGACGTGGCCATGAAAATGCGCACTACCTTCTCGTCCGCTCCAGAAACGTACATATGAGGTGCTAATATAGTTAAACAGGTCATATCGTATCCATGTACCTGAGGACGCGCAATCTCATGCCATTGCTCAAGTCCATCATCATCTTTCCATGGCGCATGAATTCTTGTAGTTTGGTCAATACTAGCTGTGATGAAAAACCTGTAAAATATCATAATAACCTCAAAGATTTCAGGATATTTTTTCATGCATTAGATGCACAAAAATTCCATCCAAAATTTTAAAAATTGAGAAATTAGATTTTTATTCAGGGATAACAAAAATTTTTAACTATTCCATTTATCTATAAATCTGTGAACATTTAAGGATTAAAATCACGTATGAGATTATAAAAAATCATTTGATACAGACCTTCCTTTTGGATCCCAACACAAGTCGACTACTTCAGAGAAGTGTCCACCAGGTGTAGGACATGGAAGCCACTTGTTCATTTTTTGAGAATATTTCCAGATATGAAAAGAACCTTGATAACCATGTGCCAATATATGTGATCCATCTGGGCCAAACTTGCAGCCATAAAAGCCCAAAGAATTACCACCGACTTCTCCAACGCGTACCGTCTCTGTCCATATTCCATTCATAAGCTCAGCTGGCTCCCATATAATCATAGTTTTATCAATTGAAGAAGATAACAACTTCATTGTTTCGCAATTATCTGTTTTCATAGGCTGCCAGTGTACGCCGTAAACCCAGCCTTCGTGACCACAGAGCACAGATTCCAGAGTAACATCATATTGTCTGTCGTCCACTACAAAAGTATAACTTTCCTGTTTAAGTTCATCATTCGATGATTCTTCGACAGTTTCGCTGATTTTCCATAATCGTATCATACTGTCTTTCGAACCTGTTGCGAGGAAGAGATTTTCATCGCCATCCCGAGTGAAATCCATGCACGTTATCCAGTCTTCGTGTCCAACTAAACATTGAGCTTTTTCAAAGATTGATTCTGATTCGGATTTTGCATCGAATTTTGTAGTATACAACAAAACAGAAGCATCTTCTAATGCTATTGCCAAAAGGGAATATATAGAGTTTGGCATGTGTGTCAAGCGACAGCATATGGGTAACTTTCTTCCGAAATTTATAGATTGAATATGCTTGGCATCCGCATTTCCCTCTCTCAACCATAGTTTTATGTTGCCGTTGAATGAACCTGTGCATATCAATAGTTTCGCCAACGTGACAGCCGGAACATTATCGGACAGTTGGAGGGACTCTGCAAAGACAACCGTGCTCTCTACACTCAACACTGAAGTACATCGAAACTCATTTCGATCTCGGGTCCAAATAATCGCTGTACCGTCCACGGAACCAGACAGCAGTTCCGATTCCGGCATGCCATTTCTCGGCTTTATCCATTGCACCGTGTTGACACGATCACGATGCCGGTGCAGCGTGTGCGTTACGCGGCCGATGTGCACGCATGGCTCATATATAGCGATCGCATTTCGCGTCCCGAAACAAAGCAACCCGTTGGCGCCCCAGTCGGCGCAATGAGGAACGCGGTTGCACGAACAGGCGGTATAACAAGTCGTCATTTCGCAGATAAACCGATTAAACGTAAATTCGTTACGCGAATGCTACAAAACACGCGGTCACGCGGCGGCAGCCATTTTTCGTGTGTACAAGAACCTGAGTGTGTTCCTGCTCCTCTTAGCTGAACTTGTTGCACCATTTATGTTTTTCTCTTATTCTCTCTACGTAAAACAGAAAGAGAGGAAAGATAGGCGGTGCAAGAAATTCAACTGAAAGGAACAAACTACTGAAAATTACCTGCTTCCAGTTTGGCAGCCATTCCCGGTCTAATTCCGGACTGGCGCGAAATAATGAATCGATGAATTGTTTCAGAAACTTATCTGTGATCGTTTATGCAGCATCGACGGGATCCGCTGGTCACCAAACGATGAATTGTTATGCATATGGTGTTCGTCTTCCGCTGAACCCAAGCTGATCATTTATTCCACCACATTGGAGAAACACGTGACGGCGTTTTCCCCACTGGAAACGGCACAATCATCTGAGACATGCAATTATGGAAAAGAGCTAAGAGGAATTGAACATATCGAATGGATCCCTAGCGGACAGTTGTTGGCTGTAATCGGCTTTAACGAAGTGGTAATTTAATCACGCTATATTATCAGAATTGGGTAGTAACCAGTTAAAAAATTAAAAATAAAATAAAAGATTAACAACTTTTAACTCAACTTAATTAATTTTAAATGATTTAATTTTTAATTTTAACTAGTTATTTGTGAAACACACAAACTTTAGTTTATTAACTTTTTTCTAAATTAAAAATTGATGTAAAAGAAAAAAATGTTGAAAGAAAAAATACATTACCACATAAAAAACAATATTTCTTTGTTATTTTATATAAACTTACAAATAAAATATTAAATTTCTTTGATAATCATATTATAATTGTTTTGACTAACTTCAAAAAAATTACAAATTTCTAATTAATATGAATAATGCTGTTCAAAATTAACTTTTAATTTATCTTAAGTTAATTTAATCTGAACGTAACTTTTAAGTTAGTTTTTTGTTCATGTAACTTTTAATGTAATTATATTAATTTTATAAACCATTAACTTAATTTAGTTAAAAAAATAAACTTACTCAATCTTGTGTATTATACATTATTTCACTTTTATTGCACGTATTTACAATTATTTAAAATCTAAATCTAGGTTGTCCTTCTTAATTACATAACGTGGCAACCATTGTCGAAATTATACATGGACCCGATAATCAGGGAAGGTAATTACTTAACGAAAGTATACAAGGAATACGCTGATTCGGAGAAAGTTTCTGATAAACGCTTCGCGTCCTACGAGGAGCGCATTTGTAAGTAAGCGATATTGACAAGTCAAAATTTGTCATGAAACATACTGTTCGAAAAATATTCAATTGTAACATCAATGCAACTAATATCCCAAGCATCTGATTTCTTTTATAATTGTAGTACGTGAGATACATGAACGGCCCATATGCATTGAAATTGGACAAAAGGACAATAATGACAATTTCTCAGTAGCGAAGATGAAACTGTTTGAATTTAGTACATGCGGACAATACTTAGCCTTAAAACATGAACTTTATCCTACCACTTTGTGGATATGGGATATCTCTACAGACTATTTGGATTATTTGCTACTTGAAAATCCCATTACAGGTATGTCACAAAAATCGATCAATTCTTTTTAGTTTAATTAATTTGCAGTAATTTTATTATCTTCAGCTATCAGGTGGAGTCCCATCTATCCACAATTGCTCGTGCTCTCCGAGTGTACACGCGTATATGAATGGACTCGAAAAGGCACAAACTCTGTGCCAATGTCTAAAAATATGTCAGTTATAGACGCGTATTGGCATCCTACGGGAGAGAAAGTTGTATTGTGTGGCTATAACAAAGCGATGATTTATGAACCTATGAGTACATCTTGATAAGTAACAATTGTTTTGAGTATATAAATTTATTACATATGATTTATAAATATATAATATTTTTAATTACAAATAATATATATAAAAATACTATATATATGTACATATGCCAATTTTATACATACATCGTTATTTATCATGAATGTAATTAATATTAAATAAAAAATATTTTGAAATACTTATAGCAAAAATGTGCGATTTACGAACATTTTGTATCTAATAGTAAAATCTGCAATTTATATTGTATATTTCTTTATTTTATGATCTGATTGAAGATTAAGATTTATGGATAGACATCAGGCATAGTCGTTACAACGTATATAGATCATCCATCGTCCAAGATGTTGCGTGAGAAATAGATAGTAGCAGTTTTCTCTATTCAGGAACGTAGCTTTAACCAGTACGTCATATATATACCTTAGTTATCGCTGATTTTGTTAATTCTGTCCAAAATGATATATTTTATTTAGGATTATCTTTACAAAGTAAATTACAGAGTTACGAGCTAATATAACTTATGCATTTTAATATATTCCAATTCATACATTTTATTAATGTTAACATGTTTTCTTTTTAATTTTATTTTGCAAACATTAAGGAAGTTTCTATCGTTTTTATGTATAATTGTTTCCTCTCTTTCTTGTTATTTATAAAATACGAAAAATATAAAATAAATATTTTTGTAATCTTCTTTTATGAATCGAAGAACTTTGATGATATGGAGAATTTATTTAATCAATCATAACTTATAATTTCAATGACCTGTTTCAGAAAGCAAAAATTTCAAATGATTTATTCTCCGTAAATCATTGAGCGCGGGGAGCGCAACGGAAATGGAATGGCGTCTACGTTACTGCCGGAGAAAGCGAGTATCCGCGAATGGTGACGCGGCCATCCATTTACGATACATTATACACGGAGAGGATCAAAAGATTCTAAGCGAGCATGATTATGCGCTTTATGTACTGACATGCAATTCCCCACCCGCGCACGGAGAAAACTTATTTTTCAACGTCTCTCCCGAGGGCGAAGTAGCCCGAGATGTGTCTACTTGTCGCATCAGCGTTATCTTTCGTTTTATCAGCAAGAAGACACGACCGCTACGTAAGAACGCCTATGCTCTTCATCACGGTGATATTCGAACGCAAAAAAAGATCGAGAAGACATTCATTGTGGGCGACTACAAAAAGAGCCAACAAAATGAAAGTGTGTGTGTATCCGATATGGCAAATCGAAACAGAAGATTTATTCCATTTATAGGAAATAAAAACGATTATTTGATACAACATTTGTCGAACTGCGAACTGTACAGGACGAATTTCCCTTTTTCCAATGGTAAATTAAAATAATTTTAATTAACTTGTAAAACATAGATCCTGCTTAAATGCTACCCTATACTTCCGATTATTGCGTGTACATAATCGCGAAAGCGTGCTGCAAGTTTGTGATTAAATCCTTCGCTTTTTCATGCGTTTAATTACGCGTTCTCTCTAACGCATAATTAACCGAGTAGAGCGTGGGTCTTGAAGCGTTCTTGTGCGATCCCCGAAATTATGAATACGCTGCATGAACACCCGCACCGGGTAAATAAAATTATAAAGTCGAATCGAAGGAGAAGTTAATCCACCGGCAAAAAAGAACATTCGTTCCAAGAGCGCACAAGTGATTAGAACACATTTTTTAATTCATTTTTAATCCTTGGATCTCCTTCGATCCTTCAACAACCACACCCTTTGGAGTATCTATAATTAGCAGAAACGTGACGTATAGACGTTATTTTCTCCTTTATTTCTCGCAAGTTTCCATACGCGAGCAAACGACGATTTGCTCTACGCGGCCTCATGTCTACTCAGGGGAGTACATTTCCTACTTTCTCCGCGATCCGTTCGTCACACAGCTCGTACTTGCATATATTTACCAATCTACTTACAAACGTCCGTCTTTTGTTCGATAATGCTCGCTTGCGAGGTAAATCGAAGAAGATTTATCCATAAGGATCGATCTATTCGTGCAATCGAAAGACACTTGCACCAAGAAAAAAGTTAATTTGACTGAAATTTTTCAACTTGATGACATTTCTTCAGTTTAAGTATTTATGTATTTAACTTAAATACATAAAATACTTGAACTTCAATTTAAGCATTTATATAATATATTTAACTTAAATACATAAATACTTGAATTGAAGAAATTTAATCAAGCTGAAAAATTTAATTAATAACTTTTTTCTTCTCAGTGTAGAAATGTCTGAGCGTCCTTCCGAGATAATCCCTACGTGTAATATTATTTAATATTAAGTATCATAATATTCTAGTCAATATAATAGAGTATTAAATAATATTAAACATCTAGCAAACGAAAATGAATTGAAATGGATAGAAATAAATTCATTTGCGCTTTAGGTTTTTCGAATCCGTTTGAATCCAAAAATAATATAATGGGAACTTGAATCCATCTGAATTCAAAATGATGAATAGGACGTTTCGTATTTCAATCCATTTGAGTTCATTTGAATCCAGAAATATTCGGGGACTAAAACGCTAACTCGGATAAATTAAAATAAATTGCAATTTTCAATTCATTTGAAATTATCTTTATTTGCTAGATAATATTCCTGAAATATTAAGGTAAATACATTTGTTTATTAAAATGAAATCAATTTTACAGAAAAAATAGAGCTAAACATGCCATTTATTAATAATTTTATAATACATTTCAATGTTTTGCTAGCTTGTTTATTTCTTCAAATCTCAAAAGTATATGAGTATTTTTATAATATTCCACGGATATTATAAAAATATTAAAGTAACACACCAAGACTATTATGTAAAGTGGTCATACAATATTAACAAAATATTTCCATGGTATAAAAAATGATATTCTCGGAATATTCATAGTAATATTATTTTAATTTTTAATAATATTCATATAATATTCCAGGAATATTGTGTGCTTATAGGGATTTGCATGATTTTCAAAGATTCGCAATACGTTGAAAGTATTTAATTATAATTTTATTATATTTTATAATTAATACGTTATTTATATGTTTCTATTTCTTTAAAAATGTATTGCAATTTTGTTAAATAATCTGTCAGAGACGCAAATTTTACACAAGTCTATATATGGCAGTTATCACGAATATTATCATTCTATGATATCTTCTCCGTTTTTTTTACAAGAGATATGAATTTTGGTTACTTCGTACTAACGATGCTCCCACGGCAATTAGATATTGTTATCGTCGCGAGTGGAGGAGCTTCGGTGCTTTCTCGGTGTCGTTTCTCCCGCCACATAGACGCACGTTTCGCTGTGTACAATCATGGTAATATGAACTTCTTCGCCTTCTCCAGCCGTCACTTCCTACACACCGCGAACTGCACAGGGACCGATAACGTCGCTTCTACACTCTGCACGCAATCGTTGCAGTGCCCATCGCGAAAAAAGCTTACCGCAAGATGTTTTACGTGCGTAACCATACGATCATGGCAATCGAATGCGCGTAACCAGTTATCATTAAAAATTTGTATAATTGAAATCAAATATGAGACATTTGATATCCAAGAGTAAATGCAAAAATAAAATTAAAAGTCAGATGCACATGCTGGTATAAAATTGCCTCCCATCTTCGCTTCATTGTCATTAGTCATTCGGCGAACTTCATCCGAAATGAAGAAAGAAATCGTGGGGGGCGAAGAAATAAAATTTATCGTGAAAATTACTGTCGATCATGCTACTGTCTACATGTGGGAGCAAGGCGATGCACGTGCACACGTTCGTAACATAGTGGTGAACCGCTCACGTTCACTCACGCGTACTTCGTGCACATACAGTGTTTAGAAAGTCCGAGCCCGAGCAACGAGAACAGCACCGTCGACGGTGCGGGGAGTACGCCTTGGTACCAGAAGGTAACGTTTGCCGAAGGCGCACATCGGCTTAGGTGGGGGCATCTCTAAGCTAGCGGTGCCGGCGCTTCCTCGACGCTCACTGCTCGTCGACCCGTCGAGCCATCGAGATCGGGTGATACCGGAGCGAGAAAGACAGAAAGAGGAGAGAGAGAGGAGAGAGCGAGAGTTTTTAAATTACCGTCCATTCGTCGGTCGACTTAAGAAGAAGAAGGTATTGACATCCCGGGTCGTTCGACCGTGCATTTTGTGCTACGCGGATTAAGCCGAATCGGAAAGACGATGGAGAAAGATCAGCCGGACTCCCTGGCGACTGTCGCCGTCGTCTCAGAGAAGATACCGCAGACCCACAGCTATGCACCAAGTGAGGTCTACTCCACTACCGAGCCACCACCGGTAAGCTTCAACATATGGATTAGAAGCGGTTCAAAAATGTTCCAGACCTTAGCGGATCATCTGTCATCCATTCGTCCTCCAATCAAACTGGAATCCACTTTTTCTTAGCGGAAGAATCTAGGGAGATCATCATTTTCGAAAAAATTTCCAGTTTTTACAACGCACACCTTTGCAATTAACTTTCGACTTTTACACATGTTAAAGTAAAATCTATCTAACTTAAGAAACAATACATTTCTGCCATTTACTTGAATATTTGAACCTGCCAAAAAGTTTCTTATTCCGATCATCTTTGATCCGAGAATATTCTACTGATTTAATTTAATGTTTTTATTAAGAAAAAAACATTAATTAATTTTATCGAAAAATTTACGATAAAATCAGTGATCCGCTAAAACTCAGAACACCCTACATTTCCCACGACTCGATATTGCACACAGATAAAAGTGATATCTCTATTTGCTTGAAACTGCAAATTAACCCGAATCCCTGCATGTCAAAGAATAAAAATTTACTAATGTGTAGAAATAATAGAAAAAAAAACGTTTTGATCATGTCTAATATAAGTTTTATCGCACAATATAATAACAATATGGTTAGATGGTTTGCTGCCAAGCTTCTTGTATGTCGTGCAAATTTCATCCCTTTACCCTCAAATCTAAAATAAGTTCTTAAGCAAAGTCAAAGCTACATGTCGTAGGGAAGATAATTATTGCACTTTTACTCAAAATTTACTTTTTCTCTCTATAAAATATATTATTATATAAAGATACAAAATAAATTTAAAAAAAGAAACATTTTTAAAGTCACTTTCTAGACACGCATATCTGAAACATGTCTTTAAGATATCTTTTAGACATCTTTTAGATATGCGTTGCTGTCTGAGCAAACATTTTTTACATATTCAATTTTAGAAAATTTGTAAGATATAACTAAAAAAATATAATTTTTTCCCCATATTTTAATACAATTTTATAATTAGCAACTTTTATTTTCTTTTTCTTTTCAATTAAATAATTTTTAACTACAATTGAAAAGATAACTTTTTTGTGTATTATAGATAAAAAAATGCTACGAAATAAAACGCGATGCTCCGTCTGACTTCATGTGAAGTCATTCATCAAGCAATTACGAGGACTAGAACGGTGGATAATTTTGTACACGTGCGATTGTTCCTGAATAGAGAAATAGCACATAATAGCAAGTAGAATATAGAAGTAATCGCAATTCGAAAAATGGCATTCTATCGTAATTGAGCATCAGCCACTATAATGAGAAAGTTACAACAAAGAAATTGCTTCTAGATTTCCCATGGTATCCTTTGTGTGCCGGATGATCCACACAATTTTACTCGAGTTTGCATAATTACATCCCTATTATTATCGATGATAATGACAATCAATGGCTTTTTTTATCCATGGTTCCCGCGAGTATAATTAATTTTCTAATATGCAAGAAACGGTTTCAGAAATTTAAGGTGAAAAACTTTAGAAATTTAGTAGAAAAAAAGTAGGTTGTGACATAAAAGTTCTTTACAAATGTACGTTTATACGTATATTTTTCGCTGTACACATTCTTATGCAAATTGTATGAAAAAATATTGATAGGATATCAGCGATTATCGCAATTATATTTTTTCCTAGAAATTTACGTGAACAGACGATATCTAGCGTCATTAAAGCAAAATGACACCATGAAATAGTATTACGTGACACACATAATTCATTCTGCTATTATTTCACGAATGGATGGAATACAATCAATTGGAATGCAAATATTCGCCGATTGATATCGTTGGCGTTACGTAATACCACTCGCGGAGCTTTTCGAGACGCGCTTCAAATCAACACGGAAGAAATTTGCTTGAATGCACAAAGAGGGTCAGTGTTGGAAAATTATCACCGCAAGGTTTAGTCGATTAACGTATATAAAAAGATGTATGAAAATATCTCTGAAGGACAAAAGTCGGTATAAAAAAAAAGAATGTTCACAGATAAATAAAGCAATTTTCCAAGAAAATTGCGCTAATGATTCGTGAAAAAGAAGCTTGGAATAAAAGAAGAAACTTAATGCAGCGTAAAACGTAGCAAATGGCCTGTATCCTTATTGTTATCATTATTGTCACAGAAGATACATTGTTGTTATATAATATTTTATGTGCACAGAAAAATTTTTAAATATCTAAAAATTTAACTAGATACATTTCTGAAAATAATTTTATTATACTAAAAATAACTATGGAAGATGCTTATAAGATGATTGCTAGAATATCAAAATTTTTTGCTCATCATGCTTGAAAATCCTACATAATTATTTTGATAGTCCAACAAAATTTTTTTCAGATCTGTATCTAGTTATATAAACTTTTAGATGCTTCAATGAAACCGTTCTTTTCTTTGTGCGATCGTGACGCAGAAAATTATGCGTAGTGATGGGATTAAGTATCTTGTAAATAGGTTCAAATCTTCTCAAATACTCATTTAAAAATTCGAAAGTAACTTGTCGGTCAATTACTTCGCAAATATAATGAAATATTATTTCTTATTTATTACTTGAATCCTAGAAAATAAAATTTGATTATTAGATGTGACTCGGATTTTTAAATACAATACAGGTTGATTCTTGATCCCATCACCAGTTCTACATCTGTTTTCTATCCCAAAGGACCAACTTCAAATCCGATAACATCGCACTTTATTCGATCGCTATCTTTCGGAAGGCAAAGGCAAACCACTAAGAATATCTTGCTATGAGATCTCCCCTTCTAAAGCCTTGTGTTCACAATGCTAGAAATCCAAAATCTCGGAAAGAAAGAGAATTGACCAATCATATTAATCAGCTGGTCGAATTGATCAAATACGATTGGTCAATTTTCTTTCCGTCCATGATCTATCTCAAACCTGTTTCTAGCATCGTGAACACGAGGAAATTTCCAATAGGAAATAATTCCATAGCGGAATTGACGTTAAAACTATAGTCTATATATCTATATAAACTGTAAAAAAAAACTCATACCATAAAAATATGTTGAGGGATCACCACGCTTCTGATTTGTTCTCTTGAGGCGATTAAAATAATAATAATAATATATCCGATTTGATTCTTTCCTACATAACACATTTCATTCGAAGGACATTATTTCGTATAGATAGATCACTTTTCACGAAACAGATTAAAAATAAGAAAAATTGATAATAATTATTAAATATACATTATATGTATTTAATATTTTCGAAGTAAATACATTTCAAAATAAATATTTTTATTCAATAATACAAAAAGTAATTTTATATATCGTTCTTCATTATTTTCTATTTCTGTGAACCGTATATCGTTACGTGTACATGTTTACTTATCGAAAAATTTATTCTTCTTCAAGACTACTGAGAGTACTGTACAACAAAGATAATATACGAAGTTCGTAGCGCGTTCGTTAAACAAGAAAAACAGCAAGGATTTAATTACAGTAATTACAATGAGCAAACGTGTGTGATTCTTAATACACATTTACAACGAAAAGTACAGTATTTACACTCCGAGATGTGTGCACTTCCGCCGTAGAAATCGCGATCATGTGATTATTAAAGATGGACACTTAATTGGCTAGCGAGAGAGTTTGAAAAAAAGCGTCATTTTAAAAATATGTACTGTTAGTGCAGCGCCGAAATTCT
>QKQZ01081618.1:0-21735 GCA_003595255.1 Solenopsis fugax | reverse complement strand
AAATGTTGTACACATATATATAACATAATAATATATATTCAATATATAAAAAGCAAAAGCATTACAATATAACTTGTTCGTAAAAGTGTAATCAAGTACCATTTATTTGGTGCATTACGTACGTGTTAAAATTAATGAATTCATTCAGATGAAAATATCCGTGATAATGACAAAATGGATTTGCAAAATACATTAAACATTTTTGTTTTAATCTATCAATAAAAGTCTGTTTAATTTAATCTAAGCGTATTTATTAATTAATAATGAAAAAGCTTCCAGCAACGCGTTTTATACACATAGATTTACTTCATTAATCGCAAATATTTTCAAATTTGTCACGGAAAATATATTATCTCTAAAATATATGTTACAATACTAAATTACATGCTATTCTCGCTTTCCGCAATAAAAGAAAAATAATTATACGAAAATGAGAAACTTTGAAAGGCAATCGATAAAATAATGATTGTTATTATATACGGAAGATAATAGACGAACGGTTAATTATCCTCGCGCGAGTCAGCTTGACCCTAGTTTTGATCAAATTTTAATCCTGACTAATCCATTACGTGCTTCGATGCTCGCGATTGTACGTGCCAAGCTGTTGTTTCGGACTGCGTTTCCGTAATTGTAATTAGCGTTTTCGTTACGCAACTCATTTCTGGCGATATCGTCGATTTCCCAAGAGCGTATACAGAAAACAAATTAGCCGGTAAATTCGAACAATCTAACTATTGCTGACTTCGTTAATTAATACATAACTGTCTAAAAATATGATATTTTATCGCAACGTGATGATTGTAAAATATCTGCGATTCGTTATTATATAATATGTCACTTTGCATGTATGTTTTTAAATTTACGAATAAATTAACTTACGGTCGCCCATATTATTTCCCGAGCATAATAGCCAGAAGCATTTTAATCGAATCAATAATAATATTTTATAATAGCAATACTAACAGTAACAATATTAATATTACATTTGGTGATTTTCTGATGATAGAATTCTGAAATTTACTACAGTTCTTCATTATTTGAATTTTCAATTTATAGCAAACAAATACATCGCTTTATAGCTTTCGTATTATTGTTTTACAACATTAAATTGAGTTTCATTAATTGTGATAATATTGATATAAGCAAAAATCGACTCATTTGTTTTGCGTATTTGCGACTGAATTTTCGGCTGGTGATGATATTCAGCTTGTGCGAGAATATATGTGACGAATGTACTTGAATTGCAATTATCTTACTTCATAATAAATATTTTTAATTAATGATAGAATTGTTAAGAAAAATGTACAATAAATTGAAATTTTTTAAATCTCAAAATTAAATGAATAGAAATGATAAAATATAATTTTATATTTCTCTGTTACACTAATCATTGATAAATAAATTATTTTAGAAACAGAAAGTTATATTAAAAAGACTATACAGTTACTTTTTTAGTGAATATCCGCAATTTAATAAAAACCAATATATTCTTTTCTTGTTTAATTTTGTTTTAGGGAAACAACTGTAACCAAAAAACAAAGTGTTTTATTTAATGAAAAAATAAAGTTCAGAGAGAAATAAATTTATTGAACAAGAATTCAATAAAGTGATATTGTTTAAAATCTATCTGCAATACATTATGGTATTATCAAATAATTGGCATAAATCAAATAAAAAGTCATACCTGGATATCGTATGTTTCATAATGTTATTACTTTCTCTTTTATCACGTTATACAATAAGCTAAGCTTCATCATTGTATACGTCGCATTAAATCTGCTTAACTCTCATCCCAGTAATACTTTACTTAACCAGCATTTTGTACGTATATTAACGTAGATCCGTGTTTTCCGGTTCAAAAAAAGATGATGAATTGAAAAATGGGATATTTTTGTGATGTTTTATTCTACTTTAGAGAGATTTTGTGGTTTTTCAAAGACAGTTTTTAAAAGAGATCGTTTTAAAATTGTGTTACAAGGAGAAGAGTTTCAGTATAACAACCACGAGATATTTTCTCGTGGAATTGGCGTCGATTACGATCGCGTGCGCGCGTTCGTTCCTAAAACACATATATTGAAATAAAATCAGCACGATAACGAGAGAGGGCTGGAAGCGGTTGGGAATAAAGGACGCGCATATATCGGACCACGCATCAATTACAATGAGGGCGCGAATTATTTGCGTGGCCGTCCGTGAAATTGCACAAGGGAAGAAATCCAAGCTAATCCGCGTACACGAAAACATTCGATTTTGTAATCTGAGATTGGAATAAAATTAATAGTCAGTTAAAATGTTTCGCCACGGATACGTGGATTAAAAACGTGCTTTTCTATTTTCATCCTTCTCTCTCTCTCTCTCTCTTGCAGAGATGATCCTTGTAAATATCCCATGACACATAAACCGAGTTGTTCCAATTTATAAGCACTGCGCTAAGTGCGATGAAAAGTTACGCTCGGAATTTCGCGAAAAACTTCGCTAGCACGTAATTACGAAATTGTAAAAGCTCGTGCAACCGATTGGTAGCGATTGCGAGATCCGACAAAACAAAACACAACAAGATCGATTCGCGCAAAAGAAAAAATATTTGATGCTGAAAATTTTACAGAAAAGAGTTTACGAATATTGTACACGCTAACAAAAATGACGAAAATATCTACAAGAACAGAGTTTGACTTTCGTCAAAATTTCTGTCCATTTCGAGTGACACGCATCACAAGTTCAGGGTGTCAGAAAACTCTATAAAATAAATAGTCGCGCACGGTGCAAGAATAAATCCCGGTCGGGTGACCGTTAGCTCGAAATTTTTGTGTGAATTCGAAAAATTCCGGCAATCTATCGAGCGTGATCCAATTTGATTCCACGCCGCGTAGTTTTTCGCTTACCGCAACTCTATGCTCTCTGTTGAGAAACAGCATTTTTAGGATAAAGGTAGTTCAGAATATAAATATGGTCGCAGTGATGTAATTGTTATACGTGGCTGACAAAGTCCCATGTAATTTAACAATCCGCTGCACTTGCCCCCGATTTTTTTAATCACGAACTGAAAAACAGAGGATACATGTTAGCTAGTTCACAGGTGCTTATAAAGTCTCAAATAATGCTATCGTAAAGGGAAGTACGTTATAAAGGGTATATCGAAGTGTTTTGTTTTTTTTTGCTTACGGGAGAGTCAGAGAGTTTATTGTCTGTTTTCGGTTGATTTTTCGTCCTTTCATCTTCAGCACCTCAAACACTGTTTTTATTTCTAAAACGTCGTTTCATTGATGTACACGACATGTGAGATTATACTGTTCATATTTAATTCATGATGCACCGATGTTCATAACACTTTTTCCCCTTAATTTGATACGTAATTTGAAAAGTACAAGTTTAAGGAATGACGGAACAATTTCGTTCGTTTCAACTTTTGTGCGGTTAAAGTCTATTACATTATCACGTTTCCTGACATAAAGTACTCGTTACCAAAAATTTTTCTCTTTATTGAATCGATCTCGCATGCGAAATAATTTATACGAAATTTCATTGTATTTTATTTAAAGAAATAATTATTCTTCCATTATTTATTAAAGAAAATTGAGTTAATTTAAGGTTTCAATGAATAAAAAATAAATAAGTGTGAATGTGTTTTACAGCTGTTTCTTTAACGAATGTTTCAGAATGCAATTTTACGTGATTTCGTAAAAATACAGTGAAATACGAACATATAGATATATGGATGTTATTTGACGAATAGAAAAACCAGATTTATATGTCAGCGAATGAAACGAGTCTGTGTAAATAAATTCCTGGAAGAAACGATTTTTGAAAAGCCCACCCCTCGATAACGATGCTTTCATAGAATCGAGCTTGGTCGAGAGATGAATGTATCAAACCGTATAGAATTTCCATTCGTTGGTCGAAAGCAGGGAGCACTGACATCCTACATGTAGAGAGAGAATATGGTGGAATGTTAGACAGAAATGAAGGTATGGAAGGAATTCGATAGATAGAGAGAGAGAGAGAGAGAGAGAGAATACCTCGATACACGCATACGTCCTCGATATTACCTAACAAAAATAAGCATCTATTTACAAACATGTTAGAACCTCGGAATCATAATACTTGTTATACGTAATAAATAAGTAATTAGATAGTAGAAATTAACAAAAGTTCATTATCGTATATTCAAAAGATAAGTTTCTCAAGATTTTGTATGTAATTTTTGTGATTCGACAAATAATTTATCTATCATAAAAAAAATAGTGCCTGACTTTTCTCTAGTTATAATTAGCATCTAATTTACATCTTACTAAAAGTTTTTAGAGTCGTTGATTATGAATCGGTCAGAATTTCAAAATTTTAATTGGTGAATTAAAATAAATTTCAGTCAAATCCAACAAATTAAACTTAAACTTTAAATTTTTGTCTGCTATGTTAAATTTTAAATTTTTGAATTTTTATTGTAGATTTGTCATTAGCGATCTCATAAACTTATATATACCAACTTACATATGAATACAACAAAATTTAACATTTTGTTTGCTACATTGAATTCATCATTTTGAAATTTAGTTACGATTTTTCTCATATAGCCTTTAATTTTTCATATAAACGTCGATCTTTAAAATAAATTCAGAAAAAACTTACTGCCTTAATTTTTGTGAAAGACATATATATTTTTCATTTTTACCTTATTTTACGAGTATATGACGAGATCATAGAAAACTTATAAGGGTTATTAATTTTTTTGTGAAGAATCTTATCCTTTATCTTTAAAATAAGCCTAAAGAGGTCACAATCTTTATTTTTGTGGAAAATATAAATGTTTGAATGGCCGGAACATATATGTTCTACCAGATGTAAAAAGGTTAAAATAATATCATAATATTTTTATCTTCCAATTGTATACAAAAAAATTTATTTGTTCTCTAGGTATATTTTTTCCTAAATGATTATTTAAAAAAGTATTATTCTACAGTAACGATCGATAAGAGCTTCGTTTATAACAATAAGTATTTAATTACGAATAATATTTTTAGTTCACAAAAATACATGTATCATGTTTCGATAATGGCTATTATTAATATACTGGACGGTACATAGCTGATTTGTTTACGTTATTTTTAAACAACTTTTTTGGAAAAATAAGATAACTTTGTCTTTTATATCGACAAGCAGGATTAAAAACTTTTGAAACCATTTTACATGTACATCCTGCTAATGACATGAGAAAATCTGGTTTTTACCATTCAAAAAATATTTGCGATTAACCAAGTAATATTACTATTAGACGTTGCTAGTGCGTTGAGTTTTATATTGTGACAGAAACGTTGAGACTACAAACCAGACACAGAAAATGGAGCGAAAGGTACATAGGGCTCGTAACGAAGTTTTCAAAGACAACATCAGGTTTGATATCTAACAAGTTTATTCCACTTGGCTGCCGCGACAAAAACTGCAAGTGGAGATCTCTATCTTCTACCATCCGTCGCCATCAACCCACCACAATCCTCTCGGCTGCAAGTCGAGCTTGTATTCTCCAACGTTCTGGATGTACAATTCGTCTAAAGACTTTGAGTCTAACTAGTGCAAAAGCGAGACGTTAAAGTGAATTGCTATTTACACTTTGACTAGAATTTGCAATCTTAATTAACAAAATTTCAATCCTTCTTTGTTGCTAATGTTAATACAAAATAATCAATGTAAATTCGCGCAATTGTTTTCTCATTTAAACATGAAAAATCATATTTGCGCATTCTGTATAAAATTGAAAAAAAATTTGCAGTAATCAACGAAACCAGACAACTATAAATATTTTTGTTTTTCAAATGTTACCTCAGCTTCTGGTGACTGCATTATCAAAGATGTCCGTGGTGGTTTTTCTGGTGGTATCTTCTTCAATGTACCAGTGAAGGAACTGGTAGGTAGACTGGCACTCGTCACTGAAGCACTCTCGTGTCCCTCGATCTGGCACTGAAGTCGATGAAACTGAGAAAACGAAGTACGCGACATGTCGGCACGATCGAATTGCGGAAGGCATGGCAACGGCATTTGCGACATGTTCGGTATTTGAATGGAATTTGGATCGGAAATGTCGTGTTGCCCGCGAGACGTCAGTTTCTCACACATGGATGATTGGCAAGCTTGAAGGGCGTTCTGCGGGTACGTAGTCAGAAGTGTCTGATGAAGGCCATGTTGATGAGCCGAGCAAGATTTATCTGATGACTGTTCTTGATGATTTGAAAGAGGACTCGCTTGAACCTGATGGGCATCACTTGTCAATGGCAGTTGTGCAAAGTCACTGGATATCTTATGAGTCTTATCATTCGATTGACCTTGATTCTGCAAACTTTGTAATCGAGCTTGGAAATCGCTCTGTTGGTTCTGAAACTGCGCCACTTTGTCCAGAATATGATTCTGATTCTGAAGACATTGCAACCTTGCTTGAAGGTCGCTCTGCTGACGCTCGAACTGACTTAGCTTTTCGGAAATTAAATCGAGACTCTGTTGATTTTGTTGTTGTAATTGTTGTTGAACGTTCAGAGAATCCGTTTTCTCACTTTGATTCTCCAGTGTATTCTGTAAGCTCTCCATTTGGCTTTTACTATGAGTGAGCAAGTTAGAATTATTGTGACTTTTACGATGACTGTGGATTATATGATCGATTTGATCATTTGATTTGTTAGTAGTTGTCTCGCCAAAATCAGTTACCACAGTCAACACGGTCTTTGTATCTAATTTTGCCTCGCTGAGAGCTGGATATTGATGACAAAGATTTGGACTGGCTCTCTGTGACGAAGCTGTACTGACTACCGAGCCAAGATTCACTACGGAACCTGTAATGGGTTGTTCATCGAAATCTTTTCTGGATAATTCCATATGTTTTGTTAGATCAGCACTAACGTGTCTCAGATGTCGACGTTGTTCCATTATAGTGCTTTGACTGATATTCGGAAGAGGTTGAAAAGCCGATTGAGACATTCTGGAGTCTTTGCGATCATCTGGCAGATGAATCGGTCTGATGTCTCTTCTTTCTTCTGACGGGTTACGAGAACGAGGACTTGTTGTAAATATCGGACCTTGCATGTTTCTTTCGTGTTCTTGCCGTTGACGTTGCTCTGCCCAGATTGCTAACTCCTGTCTAGTCTTCTCGAAGTTTTGATTAATGAAAGAAGGACTTTTCTGTCCGGCGCGATCAACAGATGTTTCGCGAATTGGCACAAATGGCATAGGCGACCTCCTTACATCCTCCATTCTTTTGCTTTCCAAATTCATAGGTGATCTTCGGTGTTCTTCAAAATAATCCGAGCGTCTGTTCTCTGGTGGAATAACGTTCCTTTGATTCGGACTCACATTACCCCATTCTGGTTTTCTATCAGCCCCTATGCTCTTCCTGTTTTCTTGTCTTGTGTCAAACGCCATTGGCGATACACGCAGACTCGTATCCAATCTCCTTTGATCGGCGGGGAACATCTGATTAGTCTCAATTCTCTTAGCGTCTACCACAGCTGTAGATTTCCTTCCCGACATAATCTCTTGATTACCATCACCAGGAAACGTAAAAGTTATCGTATCATTACGTCTTTGGAAGCTAGTAGTAACGTCGACCGATATGGATTTCCTGTGCTCCGATCTAGACACGTATAAACCGCACTCGGTGGCGATTGTGTCGACTAGTTTCTCTCTTCCTGCTTGATCACCATTAGTATCAACATATAGACCATCCTGTCTCGTCCTAGGATTTTGATTAATCGATGTTAAGTATCTTCTATCCGGACCATCCGGGCCGATTGGCGCGCCCGTCATAATAATGGCACCGTCGCTACGATGAATCGAATCCTGTTGAGCAGTTGGATTTGGTTCATATTTTGCCTTTTGCAATGCAGGCACGTCGACACTGGCAGATTTTCTATGTCCAGGATCATGGGTGGTGATCTTGGAATTGCCACGAGGTGGTACCATCGGCTTCGGTCCTCGGCAAGGCCGCTCCGTCTGGATAGCGATTCCGTGGGTCACGTTCTGGGCGATCGGCTGAATGATCGGTTGCGTCTGATACTGGCCGATTTCTTGCGAAAACCTCTGCGGATTTGGTGATTGTTGACTAGGGTATTGTTGAGCCGGATAGATACTAGAGTGCGGATTGTACGGTACGGCGTTCATAACTGTTTGCGGATATTGACTATAAGGATATTGTGGCTGAGTACCGAATTGAGCATAACCAGCTGGTGGTTGTGGCACCACTACACCCGAGTAATAAGGTGGCTGCGGACTGGCAGATTTCGAAGGTATCTGTGAGCCATGCTGAACCGTTACGTATTGACCTTGTCCAGTGAATATCGGATTCGTCGTACCACTCTGACTGTAGAGATTCGGGTCACGGTAAGTGACGTCTCTCGTCACATAACCAGCTCTATCAGAATATTGCGTTTGCGGATAGATCTGTGACCTGACTTCAAATTGTCCTCGTACCTGCGGATATTGATTTTGATCGTAATCAGGTGCAAATTGTGGTTGCACTTGCACCGGTACCGTCTGAGTGCTGGTCTGAGAGACGTGCTGAGCCCTATCCGCGTTACCTTTGTCTTGGCCGTATTGCGGCGGTGGTAGTTGACCCGTTGAAGGATGTTTATCTTCCGGCAATCCTATGGATTGCCTTCTTCCTGACGGATACTGCGCTATCGGATGAGCAATTTGTTGTTGTTGCTGTTGTTGTGGTTGTTGTTGTTGCTGCTGCTGTTGATGTGAAATCGATTGTGGCTGCTGATCCTGAACTTGCCCAGTAACTGAAGTATGCTGTGTCCTTTCTTGGGTAAATCTCTCGTAATCCAACGTTCGATTTTCGAAACCGTTGGATAGGTCTTGCTTCGAGGTGTCAGTGAGTGGCTCAATACGACCGTTTTGGCAAGTTGTTTGTTGACTGTCCGTTGTTTGTCCAGCCTGGCTCTGTCCTTGAGCGTCGCTCAGTCCACCTGATCCGGACTGCGACATATTGGTGGCCCCCACCGACGGTCTTCCGCCGATGTAGCCGAGGATTCGCCCTAATCCGCACACTGTGACGACTTAATGAGCGACGTTGCCAAAAAGATCTAAACACTAGTTTGAACGCTGCCACTGCAATTCTTATGTCTTTTTATTTGCGCTAATTCAACTCGAGACATGTAAACGTTAATTTATCAATGTTTCCAATTTTCTGAGAAATTTTTGATTTTTTTTTAAACAGATTTTAGCTTATTTTTATTTTTTTGAGATATTAATTATTTATCTATTGCTTAGAAGGGAAGGGAGGTAGTTATCAATTGATTCTTTAAGAATTAAATATTTTAGTTTATTTTGCCACTCTCATAAAATAATAATTATGAGGTAATTGATGGTATTCGTTCATAAATATTGTTATTTAGTGAATAGAATAATAGGAAATAATCGATAAAAGAGAGAGAGTCGCCGAATCTATTAATATTTCTTGCTGCAGTAGATTCGCTCGCTTTGCCTTTCTGCAAAACGAGATTGTAGTGGTGAAGCGTTTCTCTTTCTTGTTGTATCTCCACTCTTCCGTAAATACTTGGTACTTCGTACAATGTCGTTACATACGGGAGTTATCCTCTTTTCTTCAATCTCACTTTGTCCGTTATAAGATACTTTTCAGGATGGCAGTCTGAAACAGGTCGTTCTTTCAATAGTGACGATCTTCATCCTTTTGCAGCTTAAGACATCGTATACGTACGCTTCTATCTATATTTGCTTCTGTATATATTACTAAGATGTTTATAAACGTAGACTTTTGATTATCTTGATATTGAGTGAAAACACTGGCTATATGTAAATTTTTCCAAACGTTATATAAGACGATAATCTGGCTTTGATCTTTCATCCATTCTCCTCTGTACATCTTTTGATTGAGTTGTCTTGTGATTTCCTTTCAAACTTTCTAAAAGCAAACTTTTTGTTTTCGTTTGTTGACGACCTCGATCACAATTAGCCGTTAACTTGGCAAGGAAGAGGAAATTGTTCCGATCCTATCAACTTCATGAAAGCATCGCTTCATTAATGTGCCCGTTATCACTAATAATAAAGTTTGCATGTCTCTCCAGCTTCCGCATATTTTTGCACAAACTTTGCATCCAATCCAATTTATCTGAAAACACATAATTTCAAAATGCACCGAAAGTCTTTCGATGCACCCGTGTCGTGGATTTTCGCCCTCAATAATCAATGTAAATTTCGCTCGTTTTAAAATTATTGTTGTCTATTTTCACGTAAAAAGGAGAGTAATACTTTTTTTTAATTCATTAAAAATTATTCAAAGATTTTTCGAATCATAATTCAGAATATAAGTTTTTTTAAAAATATGTTATTGTTTAACTATCAACCAAAGATTTATAATTTTACTTGGTTTTTTTATTTACATTTTAATTGTTAATAGCTATTAATCGAAGTTTTAATACAAAATCTATACTCAAAATTTTTTTAATGATACACGTAAAACCTAATTACGCCGGTTATTCTATTCTATGATTTATTTTACTCCGAAAAAAAGCAGAAAATTGTTTCCTCGATTTCCCAAGCGTCTCATGATCATCGTATTTTCTACGAACAGGCCATCTTTCACTGCCAGAAAGTTAGTTCTCTAGGAAATAGCGGTGATGAAAAGTTCTCATCGGCTTGCAGTTAACCGATAAAATATTAGTAACAGTAAAGTGCTGAAAATTCCTTTACCCTCGTCAGCTTATATTGAATAATCAACAATCTTGTACAACTTGTGCTTTATATTTAATACTAAGATTACTTTTTAGAAGTGAAGTAACAATAAGATAACTCTTACATTTATATTTCGCATCTCTGTACTTCGAGATTAATTTTAATTCGAGTATTAGAGAAAAATTTGAACAATGATTGAGCAACTTAATTGTCTTTATAATAATAATAATAAATATATATAATAAAAATCATATTATATTTTTATTTTTATCTAATAAAAATTAGTACTTTTGTGTGTGTATGCATTTAGCATTTTTTTTTCTTTTTCTTTCTCCTTTCCTTTTCTTTCTCCTTTCTCTTCCTCCGCCCTTCTTTCTATCTCTCCTACGATTGAATAATACTTTTAATATATTATAATTACATTATATACATAGATTTATACTTTTTTGGTATTTCAAACTTTCTTGTATACAATATATATACCAGAAAAGATCAATAGAATTACCCTAGATACTGAGAAAAAGCACAGCTTGCAAAATGAAGAGATATCTAGTAAACAGTGTCGTACTTTACAATTTGTTATATTTGTAAATGTAAAATTATTGTTTCTGCTTCTCGTTCTCTATTTCGCGTATTCCTACCATGTTCTACTTTTGCAAATACATAAAGTACATATTACGTGCACTTACATCAGTGCATCTTCATGTGTGTATTTATCCACATTCATCACGTTACTAGTGCATCGAAAATCGAAGTGTTTGTGAAATAGAATCTGTCCATATCAGATTCTTATCTGTGTTCTTGCTCTCAAATTGCACTTATATTCTTTCCTCAAGCATCCTTAATATTTCTATAGAACCACGTGCATTTGTGCTTATAAAAAATCAAGTACACGAATTCATTTGTTGGCATGCATATAAAAGTTTAGAAGTTATCATCTGCCTCTTGTAATTTTAGTATAGATAAATAAAAAATGCTTTTAGCATTATTTTGCAAAAAATATCGTAATTATACGTAATTATGCTTTATATCAATATTGTTGCACACATACATAGACATACAATATATAAAATAAGTTAAATATTAAACTGATATGTAAATAACAAGAAATAAGAATTGCCATTTTTCGGTCGAATAATCAGCACACGCAGTTTATAGAACTATTATAAAAAATGCACGTAAATGATATAGAAATAGATATTACTCAATTCCAAGATCCACCTTGACAGAAAAATAGCACTTTTTTATGTGTTATAGATTAATTTTATATAATAAATTAATTATTAAATCGCAGAATTCTTGAAAAATAAAAATAGTTGAATGAATCAGTACGTAAATGCAAATTTAGCGAGTTGGAAGATTTAAGCGAGAATAATGTTCATCTAGTATTAGGAGCACTTGCAATATGATGTCGAATTGCTGTAACTCCGGGCATTACCGTGAGAAACTCGTTTTTGTTAGCGATAGCAATCGCAGATTTGTTCTCCGACTTATACATAATACGCATTGTCAGCAAACGCGATTCAAACAAATCGTTTCACGTTACGTATAAAGTATGCATAAAATTTTATGGTTCACATCAACCGTAATAATTTACTGAATTTACTAGTTCATACGAAAAATAATAAAACAATAGCGTACCACACTGTTAATAAAAAATATTATATTTCAGTCATTATATTCGATTAATTTTATTTCAATATATTAGAAAAATATTTTAATGAACGTATTTAATAAATTGTTACATTTGTACATCTTTTAAAATAATACAAGATTTTATAAAATTATATTATTTTAATTACTGCTTTTTCACGCAGTTTCTATATTTTCAATTTTCTGTTCGTTTTGATATTCCTTTTCTACATAACAAAGTACAAATTCCATTTATACACAGTAACTCGGAATTAAACAATAAATAAAGAATATTTATTTTATTCATGCAACATATAAATAAACGCTCTAGTTTAACTTTATAAAATATTTTAAAAATGTATGAGTTGAAAAACTTTTTATGTACTTGACACGTATCGCTATCGAAAACATTACATATATTTCTTGTTTTGATATTCGTAAATAATTCAAATTCTATGTTGCTCTCTATCTATCAAAAAAAGTTCCCGTAACTTCGCGTAACAAACGAAAGTTCGAAAATATATACGCGCGAGAGTTGAAATAGAGATCCTCCATCCCAGAGGAATGGTTGACGGTGCATAGATCACACTCACCGGATTCAAATCAACAGCTAAGATTAATGGACAAACTCTAAAGCTAACTTTATGTCCAAATCGAATTGCCAAATCAGGTCGACGATTGGTGTACTCGGAGAAATACAAATGATCGACCGACTCCCAACTACCTGCTCCGAACTACTTAATACGATCTATAAATTTGATTTAATGATGCATTGGGACGCAAAAGTGTGCTTGATTTAAATAATTAAGCTATTTTGTTTATATTTTGACAATTTATCTTTATTAATAAATATTAAATATAGCAAACTAATTTCTTTTATATTATTTCTATCCAATAATATAAATAGGAAACATACTATTGTGTGTGTCGACTATCATATTTTCTATGTTTAATTATATTTCATTTTCTTCTTATGTTTAAATAAGTTTTGTAACTTTGTTAATAGGGATTGCAATCTGCTAGAAAATAGTTTTATGCAATTTAGAAATAAGCTTTATTTTTAAAAAGAATAAGGTATACAAGCAAAATAAGGAGAAGCGGCAATAATTAAGAAACTTTGCTGCTCCCGGTATTCTCAACGGTTGGCATTTTCTCTCGCATCGCATTTTCCCGCGTCTGCTTGCATCGATTAATTTAAAGTTTTCGTCAGTCTAGGTCTCTGACCTAAATACGAAAGTTCGTATTCCAGTATAAAGCCGACCGCGATCCCGGACTTTTCCAGGAGGCTTAATTTCGCCTAGGTTAATTGAATCCTCGAAGCAATGCGATTGGCGAGCGACCAAATTTCGCCAATTATCGTATCCAGCAGCGGAGAACCAATTTGGTTCGAACTGAAAATCGCTTATGCAAACGTGGTCCAGTTACAATGTTAATTTCCGTTACGAGCTGTTAAAAAAAATATATCGAATGTAACACAGTCAGTTGGTGGAATGTGGGTGGAGCTATTACGCACATCTATTTGACGTGAGCGGTTGAGTGAGCCAAAACCGGATTCCTTTGTCCGTCGTCTTCTGAATACAGCCTCGATCTAGTCGCGAAAAGACATACTGAGAGAATAGACGGATAGAAGTAATATCCTCCGTATATCATCTCGCATGTGCAAGACACGCTTCACTCGAAAGACGGATACGTCGAGTATCTAGTAGAAGGAAAATTTTACCGGATCACTCGACAAGCTGTAATGTGATTAAAACCGCTAATAATGCTGCCATCGTAGTAAATTTACAAAGCACATAACTTTCTTTCCTGTCTTCATCAACTCCTCGTCTGCACATATATTTTATTGCACTTTATATATATTCTATGGTTCAGTGTGTCATTACATCCGAGTCAAAAAATTTTGATATGTGTTAAATATCCTCTAAATATTGAATGTGCATGTGTATAAATTGAATATAGATGTAAATGCGTAAATGTAAATTATAAGAGGGCAATTTATGCAAAATGAGAAGCACCCACTTTAATTTTGCGACGGTAGAAATCGCATACCATGGTCTCGACCGTCCTTACTATGTATTTTTCTTTTCTTTTAGATAACCCTAGTTAACCCACGGTTTTCTAATTTCCATATTTATCAAAGGCGTCAAAAGTTTTCTGCACTAACTTGGTTCCAAACTCGGAAACTCGCTCCCTCTGGGCGAACGGAAGCTCCGCCGCTGGAACTGTCTTGTTCTGCTGTCGCTACGTGAAAATTAAGGAGGATGGATGGCAGCATTATTTCTCCAACCTGCTGTCACCGTTTAATTATAGTCTGACAATAGATTATACGCAATCCTATGTGTTAAATCAAGATATGGTTTTGTGTGTTATTAAATGTATCTGAACGGACACGACCATATTATAGCGAAACTTGCCCCAGAATCAGAATGATAAATTATTACGAATACAGTTCTATTTTATTTGTAGACACTGCTACATATACATAGTTTTATCTCAAGAAAGAAAATATAAAGCAATATTAATTAAAACATTTTTGCAATTAAATACAATTTTTTTAATTTAATGTAAATGCATAGAAAACAAAAATTTTATTTAAAAAATTTTGAATTGTGAAAGATTATCTTTCTAGACATACATCAATGAAATAATAGACTTTTAAATAAAATGTGATTATTTTTAATTCTTTGTCACACAACTGTCCATACTATTGGTGCGAAAATTTCACCAAAAGCACTACCAAGAGGATTCTAAGACTTGGAAAAAATTATTCTTCCGATGCTAAGCACTCCCAGAGGTCCGTAATATATGAAGTGAGCGCGTAGAGACTGTAAAACCCTTCGTTGTACAAAGAATGCCCTTCTGGTAAGCGTGTAAAGAAGAAAAATAGTAAGAAAGGCGAAAACAGTATTAATGTTACGAAACAAAATATTAGCCTTTAAATGGACTAATACTTTATAAATGTTCTAAGCAATGCCTGCAAAGTTCATAATAGAGACTATTACAATGAGATAAGAGTCAAGACTATTCATTCCGCGATGCATGTGTAAAAGTAGAATGTTAATTAAAAGTTTTCAAGTGCAAATTACGCGAAAAAAGCAACAAAGGAAAAGTGAACCACAGATGTGCGAATATTTATTCAAGCTGATTTCGTATGTTCACTAAATAAGTGAAACAAGCTCTTCTTTCTCTTAGTTAGCTATTTAACATTCACTTTCATTTCTCTGCTTTCTTTCTCACCTACTTCTTTTTCTTTCTTTTTCTATTTCATCAAAAGAAATAATAGAAAGCTCATTTTTTCATCGTACATTTAACAATTTGTTAATATATATTTTATTTTGTAATTCAATAACAAAATTAACTTTTTTGTTTTGACAAAATTTTTTATTTACTTTATCTAGAGAATAATATGATGGTTATTATTTTTTAAATGGTTATTATCTTGTAATTTAACAATATTCGAAATTTGATTCACTATAGAGGAGAGTGCTGAATGCGTACCGATCGCCTAAATCGTACCAATATTTAATTTTTTTACTTAATATTTAGTGACAGAAATACGAAATAAATGAATAATATGAACAAACATTTAACAGATCACTTGTTTTGTGCGTATTAATCTCACTTTTAAAAATCAAGTATAAATCATTTTTAAACAATTTATGCAGCTGATAATATAATCTTGCAATTTTATATTAATTTTTTATATTTTTATAACAAAAAGTTTATTGTCCACAGAATATTTTACATTTATTGTGTATACAAGTTGGAAAATATTATAAAGATTAAATTGATACTTTTATAAAATTAAATTTATATTAAATAAATATTATAAATAGTAGTTGATGATGTCTTATTTTTTTAATTAATTTAATTCATAAACTTGATACTTTCAAAAATGTGGTTTGAGAGACCTACAGGTATGATTTGGCAACCCGTTGCCTAAAATGTACCTTTTGCAGCTTTGCAAAAGAATTTATAATAAATTTATTTGTTATTGATACAAGATTAAATATTGCAATAATGATACTTGAAACATTAAGCTACAATTTTCAACAAATCAATACCAAATGAGAAATTTAATAAAAAAAATAGTTTAAATAATACGTATACTTGCACTCTCCTCTACATTTAGTCAATCTGTAGTTATATCGAAATCGTTTCTTCATGTCGATAGAAAGCAAAAATAACAATGAGAAGTCCGTCAGGAAGATTTTCAACACTCAAAAATGCCACTTCGATTTTGATGATGGATGCTGTCGTTTAATATGAAACGAACAGTGATGTTTCATTTCGCGACGCACGAACAGTCGATATTTTCCGCAACTTTTAATTAATGTCAATCTCGACGCAGTGGACAAACTGATTCGAGAGTGATCGATCCATTACGGCAACAGGAATCACAGGATATCTTGCGCACGAGAGCCTATTGATGTGGTATTGTTACTATTGTACGTAATTATCCAGCGATCGTAGGATAACTTTATCGAGGCTCAAGTTATCTGTAAAGCAGCGATATTGGTTAAATGGTAACCATGTACATTCTGTACACGCAGCATATATTCCATATTTAGATAGTTTTATGAAACGCGTGTTTCCTCTCTCATACTTGAAATTATTATAATTATACAATAATTATACGAATTTCAATCGACTAGGTAATAATTATTATCATGTTATTAGAGTTATTATATCAGGATTTGTAGACTGGAAAATATCTATTATTCTGATTTGCGCAACCGCTGCTTGTACTGTAATGAAGGAAACAGTACGTATAATTTATCTTTTTAATTTATTATACTTTTATTTAACGATAAAAATATATCCTATGCCAATATCCATACTGTCGCTCAAGCAAATGCAGTAGAACGCCATTAAACGAATACGTATACGTATATCGACAAAGAGGAGAACGGTAATATATCCGTTATCAATTTTATCAGTACAAAATTGTCAGACAAAGAAAAGAAATAAAGAACGTATTAAATTATCACTGTAGTCTTTTGCTATTAATTTGCCATAAATTATGAAATCCAGAGTTGAAACGTGGAATCTAGATTTAAAATAAAAAAGTTTCTTTGTCTTCGTTTCTGTCAGGCGTCAAAAACGCTTTTGCATGGATAAATTCTTCACGATGGAGAAACAAAATATAATTACGAACAAGAATGGGAATGGTTTCTGAATCGTCGTAACATCGGCTTAAATCCGCCGAGCTGGTACAGAGATACGTGAGCTGTGCCTCAAGTAGACGTATATTCCGCGAGACGACCGCCGAATAAAATATAACCCGCCACCCTTCTCATCTAGCTGAGTTTTCTCCGTCACGAACACATGTGCACACGTATACGCGTGCCAGTCTAATTTATCTTTCTGTACATCCTGTTGTGGATTACATCGCATAATTACACCGTGAAAAAGAGACTAAACCGATATTGTTCGTAACACCGCTTCTATGGAATCGTCAAGTATATTTAAATTCTGGTTTACGATCTGATAAATATAAATCAGTTCGTGATACAATTTCAAGGATTAATTCAATTTCAAGAGGATCGTTCACAGAGGGATGATCTCTGCAAATCAAAAGAACATTGTCTAAAATCAATTCTATTTTTTCTCATTCAAAAGCTAATGATATTTAAGCAATTATGGTATATGCAATGCATTTTAATACAATTAGAATTGAGTACACATAGCATCCAAACAATTTAATATTGATAGATAATTTCAATCTTTCTGTTTAACATTGCAATAATTACGCAGATCAGAATGATGATTTGCGTAATTACTATTTTATTTTTGTGTTGTTAACAGATAACAATGATGATCTTGAATTATTTAATATCTTTCCATTGTTGTTCACAGTAGCACAATTATTTCCATTGATTAATCACTGTGTAATAACGTTTTTCTTTAAGTTTTTTTTTAGTGAACCACGATTATTGTTACGAATCATTCTTTTAATTTAGATAAATTTTATTTTAGAAAAGACATATATTAGGTGAATGAAAAAGTTTTAATAGATGGATTTTCCATAGATATAAGCAACATGTTTTATTAGTAAACATTTAACATATTATATATCATTAAAAAAGCAACACTGTTAACTGTCATTTAAAAAATTAATTGGCTAAATTCAAATAAATTATGGTGTTTTTAAATAAATGTGAAAATGAGCGATGAAAGGCTTCATTGCATGTACTAATAACGATAAATTTTGGAAAGAAACAAATTTTCGAAATAGTGTAAAAAAACATTCATAATGTATTCAAAAAGAATGCTGTGTCAATTCCAACTTACGAAATTTAACAAAGTGATTTCAACTTTACAGACAAAACACGCTTTAGGTGGTCTTCTAGTAATAACGATGACAACGTGCGAAATTTAGTAGACACAAATCCATGAATTTCGACTGAAGAAGCGGCTGATAAATAAAACGTTGATTGATTGGCTTTCGGCATTTAAAAAACGTTGATTGCAACATCTACTAAAAACCCATCAAAATTTTTACACTCACTCAATATATTGTGGTAATCGCAGCACATCAAGGAAAACAACTGCAGAAATTTAAGCAGCTGTATTTTTCCATTATAAAGCCGCAAAATTTTATATCGCGTTCCCATTTATATTTGTTCATTAATTTGCCTACGAACATTATTTTTTTACCAAATTGTGTTGCATGGCTGCATTATATTTTGAAACACAATACGCTCTCGAATTACACCAAGATACATTATCCTGGGCATGGACAGCTAGCCAATGCGATTTCCGCTAAATCCCGGCCATACGTATTCTCTTTATTTGCACACACCAATTTAATCAATGTTTAAATTTGAATGTGATTTTGCCAATACCGTCGATTTCGAGCACGCGCATGATAGCCACGTTTCAACGGGAGCTAGCACTTGCCCGCAGAGCAAAGTTAATAACAGTGAAATTCGTAAAAACGAACGGCGTGTCACAAAGGTTTTTTGGGTAGTTGCGGTATTAACAGAGCAATTTTTGCCCTTTATAGATCACAATGAATATTTCTTCCCGTTACGGCGCATTTTATTTATATCCGCGACCACAACGCCCCGGAATCCCATGGCGAATGACTCTAACTATAAATTGCAGGGCCCGCAGCGAAATTTACGATGGCCATGCGGCGGAATGAAGTCGTCGATTTTCCTTTCAATCTTGCGTCCGGAATTCCAAACGCGGTCGTGATTAAAAAAGTACAGAGCGATTCATGGATCACACGAAGGCAGTGGCGGCCTGCGGCGGCGGCGACGACAGGCGATATATTGTTGCGAAACTTTGTATAATTTAAGTTATATGCACGGTTATCCGGCAACATGTTTTGATCTCTCGCGCGATCGTTTACGTTCGATTTAGCCTTCCGGAATTACAAATCCTCGGAGCCGCGTGCGCCTCATAAATTATTTCGGGCAACGGATCGGTATCGATCGACTATCGGTCCGCTATTACTTGCATTCGCTTAACGTTTACGGTTAGCATACATGAATACCATAATTTGTGCCCGATTTCTTCTTTCGCTAGTTCGAGTGGTGCGTGTTACGAAAGAAGAAGGAAACAGCGTAGTATACGGCTCAACGACGACTAGACAGCGCTGCCAGTAACTACTTGTCTGTAATGAAAGCTGCATAAAGACGTGGATGGATTCTTGATTCCCTATACTTTCGCGTAAGTTTCAAGTTGAGCTATTATGCATGGGGTGTACGTGGGCTCTTCGCGTAGAGGCTTTCTATATCTTGCAACATATTTCGTTGAAAAAGAGAGAGAGCTTTGAATAAAGGAATATGGTTCGTTGATATTAAGTGCACTTCTGTGAATTCTTTCGCTTTTTTTTCAAAATAGAAAGACGTTGAAATTATATAGAATCAATTATATCAATAAAACATTTATCTACTAAAAGAACAGCTGATAGAAAATCGTGTAAAAAAAGTAATCAAAATATTATGGATATTGAATTACGAAAAATAATTTTTGCATTTCACAAATTTGATTTAATCAAACACAATAACATTTGCATTTTGCTTGCAAATTGTTTGAAAATTTTTCTTCCCTTCTTACATTATTCTCTTCTATGTAATATGTCTTGACACAGTATATATAATGAACAGTACTCGGAGACTGCCCGGAGCTATGATATATTAAATTCCTCTTAGCAATAGCATAATGGAAAATTATTTTTTGTTCTTTCTGACTTATTCTTGTTTCAAAAGAAACCATATTTTGTTTAAATATATGTTAATAGTATAGATTATAATATAATATATAGCGTAAATGAATTAATCCTTGAATTATTTTTAAAAGAGATATAAAGCCTCTATTTACTTACTTAGCTTAAATATACATAAATATATCAATAAAGTAATTTTTCTAACTCGACATACATGTAAAATAATTATTGATAAACAAAATTTAATATAAAATATTTTACACTATAATTTTTGAAATTTATTAAAGAAATATAATTTTATAAAAAAAATAATAAGACTCGAAGTATTTTGACAAATATTAGATTTTTTGGAAATCTAAATATACAATTATAAAATATATAAAAAACTATGAAAATTATTTTTGTATACTTTACTATTTTGACGATAATTGTTTAGAATAAAAAATAAGCGTTAGCTTTGAAAGATTGTTTTACCCCTTAAATCTTAAACTAAGCATGTGCAAAAAAGTCTCTTAAATTTTTGTGTCTTTAACTTAATAACATTTCAAAGAGAATCAAATTAATTTCGGATAGTTGTAATGTCTCTTGTTAGACATCTCTTGTTAAACATTTTAACATTCAACACACCGATTAATTCGTAATTGCGCTCTTTCCAAGCTGTTTAACGTTTGCCAACGGGTTTAATATAACACATTTATGCAATTTCTCAGCAAAAAGTGGTTAGCACTATCCAAGGTTTTCAATGTAGTGTACGAAACGTAAAAAACGTTTGACAACGTCTCAAAAGTATGTAAATGGATAATCGTGCTTGCAACCAGCCACGTCGTTCGTCGTTTCAGCAATAAGTTAATCCCAGTAATATCCTGAGCACAGCGGATGGTTCATGAATAAGAATATTGGCGAGGTACGGGGCTTTCGCGAGAATACACGGAGCCCGAAGACAAATGGACGAGCGAATCGAAAAGGAAACCTCCCATTGGAGCGCACGGACAGATTCATTAAGAAATGCCAAGATTAGCACGGCTGGAAAATTTGCCCAGTTCGTGCGTGGACTTCTCAGGATTACGGGAAAAATAACGAGCCCGAGAAAATATTGCGAACCCTCGTCGGTGGTGTAATTGCCACCCACGGGAAAGTAGAAATTTTCAATCGAACTTTGCGCGTTTGTTCTTTGGTAACGAATTACGAGTTGCAAACGCGAAAATATATTTGAGCTCAGCGAACTGCAATAAACGATTCGACAAACTGTA
>QKQZ01081617.1:0-21442 GCA_003595255.1 Solenopsis fugax | reverse complement strand
TATATAACCATGTGAGAATAGAGAAAAAATATCAAAGGAATTAAACATCTTTTCATATTAAAATTTCTTTACGTTAATCATCAACGGAAATTTGTCAATACACGAAGAATTATTCGTATGTCAAAATGTATCGACGTATGAACGATTTCTTCCCTATAGCCGCGAAATTTAACGACGAATCATCGGAAAGAGAATGGGAGCGCGCGAGATTTCGATGCGGGGTGTATGCATGTCACCAGATTTTCGAGATCTACAAATAATCTAACCGAAGCAGTACTGTTCGTCGGTAAAGTCGCGGCAATCGTAGAAATGGTCGCAGTGGTGGGTTTCGGGGATGCAAGTGCCGTCGGCGCAAACAAAATCATCCGGAGCACAACTCCTCGGCGTGCTCAGATTTGTCGACGGCACATCAGCATTTGCATCTGTGTCTGGGCTGTAAGCCTCGTTATCCGGATTCACACCGGCTACCACCCCCGGCGTCTCTGGACGCCCCCCCGAGGAGGCACTATCCGAGGCGTCTACACCTAGAAGTAACTCAATCTGAGCTGCGCTGTTTCTCGCGGAACGTATCGTTGATGTATTTGGCGACGCGGCCGCAACTGATATACGGCCGAAAATCTCGGAGGGAAAGCCTTCCTCTTACCGAGAACCATACGCATAATCAGGACTTAATGCGAGACCGGATGTAATAAAGTGGTTCTGAGACAAGCACATTGCGTCGCCTTCATTCATATCTCAAGTGTCATCTTCTCTCGGACTCAATCTTGTAAGCAAGATTTATTTATACTAACGATTTTATAAGAGGCGAGACTAAATAACTTGCCCATCGCGCAACCGAGGTGGGATTAAATTTGAAATCTCGTCCAAGAAAGTACTCATTCAGCACTGTACACGTGTGACAGTGACGTAAAGTTGGGAGCTGGGAAATAGGTTTGCGTCCTCGAATCGTGCTTCCAATGACATTTTAAGTCCTGGCTATGAATACGTTCGGAAGGCTAAACGGTACCGATAAGCCTGAATTAACCAACGGGAGAGAATTCCCGTATCCATCTTCTGAATACTTAATCGATAAAGGACCATTCTCCCGGATCCTCAATCAATCGCAGCTCTTCACGATGAAGACAACACAGGGACATCGCGCGAGCGCCGATCCCGGAGGTTCGACTTACCTCGACGGCAGTTAATCTCGTCCTCGTCGTGCGGACAATCCGCACGTCCGTCGCACACCGCGGCTCGAGGTATGCAGCTGCCGTCGCTGCAGGTGAAGCTGTCGGGGTGGCATTCTTGACCTGAGCCGCCGCTCTCTCCGTCGTCCGCTGCAAAATTGAATGACACGCGGTTTATATCGAAGCTACGCTTCCCGAATGAAAATTCGCTGCATGGATAGAAAAGAGCTTTCTATAAATATCTGTTTAACCCCGGAATGGTATCGCTATTGAATGATATAGTAGGTATTAATATTTTCACGCTCATTTTACATCCGAGGAAGTAGGCCACTCTCAACTATCAACTAACGTAACACAAAATTTTCATACATTTCATTGACAAAATATTTATAGTCTGGACCCATATAAACACAAATAACTTAATTATTAACATTAACATAGTAGGGTTGGTCTCCCTGCTGATGCCAGTGGCATAGATTAGCGTTCAGAAATGGCGCTTACCAAGGGTGGGTTAGAGCAGGTGGAAGGAACGGAATATATATGTGGGATGTTATACGTAAAATTTACGTACATTACCATTCTAGGGTTAATGAAAGCTTTGGTTAACGCTTCAAGTTACAAAATGCATTAGCGCATTTCACTGAAAAAATTATCCCGCATAGAATGCTTTGTGTAATATTTGAATGTACATGAAATGTAATAACTTTCGGTGAAGGATCGGAAAGTGCATCTATCTAAAGATATCCTTACGGCAATTTCGTTCGTCACTAGCGTCATGGCAGTCGATATTGTGGTCGCAGAAGAAGTTCTTATTGATACAGACGCCATTGTCGCAGGGTAGTTGACCGTCGGGGCATTCTGCAAAAACCAATCAGCTCCGTTGAATGGCAAATAGGGACGGGAAGGGCACAAACGATACGAGGAAGATCCTTTGTACGGGTACGAAGCGACAATGTGCACGATTCGTCTAATGACAATCGTCCGCGTCGAGCGACTATCCTCATGCCTCGCCAGGTCATCAAGTGAGGTCGCGAAGAATACCCTCGGTATGAGTCAGCCGGAAAAAAAAAAAATTGCGAACACTGCTTCAATGTGTGCAGCGTAACCCTCACCCTTGCACGAAGAAATTAGATGCGCGAGGCTGACCAAGTGCCTTCGATAATTATCGATCGATAAAGAGTCCCCGCGGGAGAGGTGCTTCCTCCTTCCGATGGACGAAGGGCGATAAAAGTGCGCCGGAGCGGCCTCGTCAAATAAGTATCGTGCACATTGCCGCAATGTCGTATTATCTCAACAAGAAATGCACACGGAGACGGAGACGGCGGCGCGATGCCGCGTGCACGCATTCACCGCGGTTGATTAAACGAAAACTAACCGAGAACGAAAATTGCTGAAAGATCACGGTTTTCACATATTTCGCTCTATAATTTCGTCTCGGCTATGCTATTTCGCTAAACCATATGATAATCTGAGAAATTTATAATAATAACCCGGTATAAATGTCGCTTCATTTTATATTAAACCGGTTTTGCTTGAAACTTTTCCCGGGAAAGTGACTCGTTTTTTTTTTATATATATATATTAATAAACAGGTTAAACTTAGTTTCTCAAACGTGGGAGAGAGGGCCATCGCGCAAAACGTGACATTTACAAAAGTTCGCGTTACGTCAGTCGCGAGCTTTTACGCGCTGTACGCAACAGCAGAGCGCGGTTTGTGCACGCGTCAGCGCGCGGCGTGGAAAATTGCGGAGAGACGTAAATAACCGGAGGTAAAAGGGTATCAGAGAAACGTATATATACATATGCAATTCGTATACACCGATATATATGTATATACAAATATATATACAGATATGTATATATACAAGTAGATGCGCAATTCAAAGATCAGGCAGCCTGTGCTGAAAATAGACGGATAGTAAGATAGTAAATAGACGTACAGATAGACAAGTAGAAAGATAGAGAGAAGTGAAGAAGGTAGAGTTAGTTCGATCCCATCCATAATCGATACAAAATGCATGTCAAGAAGTCAGAGCGCGTAATCAAGATGTATGTTATGTACGCAAGTATGTTATCCAATATTCAAGATCAAGGCACAAACAGCTATAAGAACCGAGACACGGTGAAATATACGAGTCAATAAATGTAAGTGTATAACAATGAATTAGTCATTTCTTACACTGAGAAAACAAATTTGTTGAAAGCTAAAATATTTAATCCGACACTAAATCAACTAAACATTGGGTTAATTCAACAATTATTTAGTCGCACAAAAAAGGTATAGTTTATTCAAGTCAACCATTCAAATTTTTAAATCAAAAATTAACTAAACCAACTCAATATTTAATTGAACGCATCGGGCTAAATATTTTCGTTTCTCGACAAATTTTTTTTTCAATGTAATTATCATCTTATTGTTATATCTCATTGTGTCTCGACGCTAAAATGTAACAAGATACGTATATAATGCTAAAACATAGAAAGAGAAATCGTTTATCACATATGAAGAGATGAATCGAAAGATATTAATTTGGGAATTCATTTCGAGAAATCTCCAAACTGCGAGAAACTTGTCTTTACCACTGTTTGAATTCATGCATTCCTGTTCTACTTTTCATTTTATTCTATTCTAGCAACTCATATTCTGCACTAGGAAAAAATATTTAGTGCCTTCATGAAAAGCTTGAAATATTTTTTTAATAGCAATCAAATATATTTTGTTTTATTGTACATAACAAAAAATTTAATTGCTTCTGCGAAATAAAAAGAAGTATTTGTTTACACTAATTACAATAATTTTATTCGTTATATTTTAACCAAATTATTTGTTACAATAAAACATTTTTCCTAGTGTATCAAAAAAGCGCAGTGAAAAATTTATAAAATGGCTTTTTTTATCAAAGAAAGTCATTTTGTAAATTTTTAATATAAGAATTAAAGTTAATTTTCACATTCGCCACTTTAATTATATCCTTAAGTCGCGGCGATGGAGAACTAAGAAGGAGTTCAAACACTTGGAAAACGATCCTCAAGTTCGGCGATCGGCAGTCGAGTTTCATGGGAATGAATTCCCTCGGATTGATTTCGATTCATCCATCTTTGACAGGGTCGATTCGGGGTGACTACGGCAAGTGGTGCCGCGACACGTCGGCATTCGAGTTAATGGCCAGTCAACGTCCGGCTAAAACGTGCTCGAACGGTCGATACAGGGCGACGAAATGAGATTAACAGCTTCCGCGTACGTGTGTACGCGCCCGTGCGCCCGTATTAGTTACACAGCCTCTTAATTGCTGAATCGAACACCGATGTGTGCGCGAGAAGTCGTTCGTGCGACCGCACACCGTCGCCGTCGTCGCGCCCGGCCCGTTGCAGTCGCTGCCGCTGCAGTTGCTGTTGCAAAGCCCCTGCGTTTATAAATGTCCCACACGATCGACGTTCTGCGTAAGATTCGGAGAAGTCGCTCGTGGATGATCATTGTCTTACTCGGAAAGTCAGCTGAGCGCACGACTGAATCTCGAACGGGTCTCGCATGCTGCATCTTTCGCCGTATCTTGTCTCGCACGAGCGAAACGATGCGAGAGATGGAGCACGCGACCCTTCGGAGACGATGTCTGCGAGAAAGTTGATGAGCATAATTGATAAAGATAAAGAAAATGAAATAGATTTGAAATAAAAGTAAGATCGAGTGCCGCGAAACGAAGAAAGACAAGACTGACAGGTCGCGGCACTCGATCCTGCATCTATTTCAAACACACTGAAACACACATCATGGAGCACCTTTCTTAGTAACACACGATGAGGTCACGCAAAACTGATTCACGAGCAAATGAATTAGCAATTGGTTGCATTCATTCACTGTTAATTCGCTAATAAGTATCATATGCCCATAACAAGAATATCATACGTCGCAGGAAGTATTATGATTCATGATAAAAATGAATAAGAAAATAATTCAGGGAGTAAAAGACAAGAAAGTGATGTTATAGAAAAGGGAATGGAATAAATAAAGCACGTAGAAAAATTATCGCGAATTGTGATCGATATGTTTCGACTACAACTACAAATTCTGTATCTATCGAATTTCATTGACTAATTGTTAAATTAACGATAAGTTTTCTTCGTGCGTACTATCAACATAAACAATGCGCTAAGAAGGACACAGACCTAAGTTACAAAATGCAAGTACCCGGTGTGTGTCTAAAAAGAAAACGGAAATATGGAGAATTTTATAATAGGTAATTTGCTCTAACTTGTGATGCAATACTATCGAAGAGATACTGCTATGTCATTCAAATGCGAAAAAGCAGCACCTGCCGGAACTACTGTATTAGGCCGATTCTCCAGTCGTGTGGCTTAGGTCTATATCGTCCTCGGCACGTGAAATAAAGCTAAATTAAAAATCACTGTTACGAGGGCAATTGATCTCGTCGGAGCCGTCCAAGCAATGCGGCCGGCCATCGCAACGTCTCTTAATGTCGAGGCACAATCCGTCGTTGCATCGAAACCACCCAGCAGGACATTCGGTTACTACAATAATTATCAAGTTCCATGTCGAGTATTATCGTGCATGCTACCCATATGAGGGCGGGGGAAGGGAGAGAGAAAAAAAAATGGCCTTACCACCGCGGGGTCCCGTATTTGCTCAAGATAATCGAATGATGTGTAAGAGACTAGAGAGACGTGCTGGCACCGCACGTGATAATAATTTATTTTATTAACACTTGAGTAATCGCGGCGGTGTGTATGCAAGTTTTTTTTTATTCTTTTACTTGTAGTTGACGGAGATAATGCACAAGAAGAGAAACACTTGTATTTCAAATATTGACTCTACGTATAATTATTCAAATATCTTTTTGTAATCCTTTCCTCAAAGGAAAAATCTTTCATATAAAATTAAATACAACAACTTTTCAATTGTATCATTAAACGTTATTTAATTTGCTTCCTCGAAGAGATTTTTATCGATATTCTTAAAACGATAAATGATGAGTAATAAAGCCTCTACGATTACTTAAGTGTTAAGCAAACGTGAGGGATGCTCGCGTGAATTATTACGCGTTTCTTAACATACGCAATAGACGCTGCTTTGCCACCCTTGTTAGTCGTATATTACTGTACTTGGCTGAGTACACCAGCCACTCTGCTCTAATAAGTTTCTAAGGCAGAGTATACAGTAGAACGATCAATCCTCATGTAAACCCATCGGTACATTCATTCTTCTTGCATCGTCCAATTAATATTATCATGATCTACTTACGGGAGCTTTTATCATGCACTTTCGAATTTTCATATCGGTTATACTTCCAGAGAGACGCTTGCAACGTAGACAAAATGCAACGTGCGACACCACGCTGATCATGCAAGAGAACATGCGAGAGTGACTCCCTTTGCAAAGAAAGAATGCGATGTCGAATGCGATAAAAAGTCATTCCGTACCAAGTAGTTCAGTTTTAATGTAGGATTTTTAATGATACTCAATGACAAATGCAGCCAAATACGTTTTTTGGCTCAAAGGAATCAAGACTCGTGAGGAGATATTGAGATTAGGATAGGACTAATGATGAATATAACGAGCGGGAAGAGTTAATTCATACACAAAAATGAAGTAATGATTAACTTTCCATTACTGTGCAGGCATTAATTAATATTAATGAAGAATACATTAGATAATTCAAACATGGATTTCATAACACATGCTGCGTAATTAATATAAAATTTGATTAGATAAAAAATAATTCTAATCAAGGTATGGTCATTCGAGGATTCCAGCAAATCGTGAATAAATGGCCTGCGATATTCTTCTTGTAAGGGGAGATGTAAATCTGTAAAAGTTTTGCAGCGTGCGACTGGCCAACGAGCAAGAGCAGTGAGAAGGCCATTTTTTGTGGACGATTTTGCGGGCGAAAGCTGTATCATATAATTACCACATCGATCCTCATCGGATCCGTCGCTGCACTGCATTATTCCGTCGCACCTTTGATTTTCTGGCAAGCATTCGCCACTGGCGCACTTCCATTCGGCAGGTGTGCACACCCCTTTATGACACAGATATGTCGAAAGCTCCCGCAAAAAAGCATTGGGGTTTGGGGAATAACGAGGAATCATCATTGGTGTCATTATAATCATCGTTTGTCACTTAAGCATGTGCCGTTGATGAAAATTTTGGCAAGGGTAAAAGAAGTTTAAATTTTAGAAAATTCTTAAAAAAAATTAAAAAATATTTAAAATATTAAAATTTATAATATTAAAATCTATAATATTAAAAAATTGTTAGAAAAGTTTCAAAAATATCACAATCTAATTATAAATCTTTGATACGTAAAATTATTAGAATATTACTTATTAACACTCTTAATAACACAGTTATTAAAAGTTTATAAGTCTTCACTATATTAATTTTAAGTGCATAATTAATTTAAATGGCACCATTGAATATTTGTGTAAATATAGCTATCAGTAATAAATTTGTGGATTGAATTGTCGATAGCAAACATTATCAATATATATAGTAAGTAGAGTATTTGAACATTGAATTTCAATAAAGAGCTATATAGCTATGCAAAAAATACTTAGTTAAATTTACCTGAAGTATTTCTCAATATATATTTTGATGACATTATAAACAATTATTAAAAAAACAGAGCGTTCCTTTATTAATGAAAACATAATTTATGCCAAATTTATTCCAACCATTTATCGAAAGGTCATATTATCAAGAAAAGAATATTAACGAGTCATTATAAATAAAGTTATTAAAATAAAATCATATATGAAAACATTTTTATACAAGATTTTTCGAATAAGCAAAAGAGAGGTTTCCTCAGGCTTGTAAGATCAGGAACCGTTCGTCATCGTTAATACGAATACGCGGAGAGTGGAAATCAGGAAACATTTGTCATCGTTAATACGAGTATGCGGAAAGGAAAGGAAGAGGATGGGGGCTGTGATGTGAAGCCCTTACCGCAGCCCCGCTCGTCGCTGCCGTCGAGACAGTCGAAGACATTGTCGCATTTACGTCGTAGGAGAACGCAACCACCGTCATCGCAGCGCATCTCCTTCCTCGGATCGCATTCCTTCCTGCGTTCGGGTGTCCAGCGTGGATTGAACGAGTCTGAGCGCACACATACACAACAGGCACATTCAAGGGAAATTCGCGGCGAAGAGAAAGGGAGCATGGAGCGGCCAGAAATAAAATTTAAGGGTAGCACTCGCGGCGAGACATAATGCACTTATCTTCTATCATACAAATGCAACCATAATGCAACTGAGAGTGATGCAACGAAGAAACTAAAAGGAGGATACCAAGTCCGCAAGCAGAATCACGCAAACGTGGGCTGGGATGCTGTGTAAGGAATGCCCAGATCAAGTTTCCCGAAATTTTCTATCCTTGACCTTACACTTCTCTTTTCGGCAATGTTAATAGACTGTCGTCGGGGGAACGTTAAAGCTCGCTAAAGAGGAAGAAATGCTCGTAAGCACGATTAAAGGCATTCCTATCAAACACCGTCGTCTGCGTCCGAGCATACAAGTTCGTGCGTAATGCAGCTACATTTGTATATCAATGCATACGTGGCGTATATATTTGCAGGCTGCGTTATAACACGGCGATTTGCGGCGGGAACGGGCGAGAGTACCGTGTCGACGATCATCCCGTGAATCTTCCGTACGCGGGGATTCGCGGGGTAATACGTTTCCGGCGTGCTCCGACCCTTCCGCACTCAGGTGGTACAATAAAATAGAGCCGTTGTCGAGAACTCGGTTTGTTGAAGAACGGAAGAAAAAAAAAAAAAGAGAGGAGAGAGAAAAAGAGAAAAAAGAAATACTTCTACATCTTCAATAAGTTGCCTCGATAAAGTTTAGTAGTCGCGTCTCGGAAGTATAAATTCTCCCGGTCCGGTAAAACGAATGTTACAATGGCCGTCGGGGTCTTTGGAGAAGCAACAAGGCGAAGAATCGCTTTCTCGACCACGGTCGTAACGATTGATCGTGAGAAATGCACAATGAAATACAACCATCGTCGAGTGTGTATCCGCTCGGGCAGGTAGATCCACTTGTCCCGCGTAAATAAGAGTTCCTTAAGAGGATTCGATCGAAACCAAACATTATGGACCTCGAGCGAAGGCGGGCAACTAGCTTGGCAACACACCGCGAAGCCCGACGATATTTTTCAAATCTTCCATTTTTACTCTTTAACTTCTCGCGGCGAGTAAGACTGCACCGAATACGGGCATGTATAAGCGGCTGAAAGCAATCGCGTTCGTTTAAAAGAGAACGTTTAACTAACTACGAATAGAAAACTGTCATAATCGTCGATAGCTGCGATAAACTTCCTTTTAGAGATACGCTCTCTAAATCGGAATCAATGTATTATTCACTGAAAGACAGTGAACAGCCTGGTTTCAGTGATATACTTATAATTATATCAATCAATGATATGCACTCCCTTTCAATGATAATACACTGAATTCGTCATATCAGTAAAAGAAAGACAGTGAATTACTGATTTACAATCCTATGCATATAACTATGATCACTGATGATCATAGTTATAAGTAAAATTTCACATATAAAATTTCACTGATTCAGATTTAGAGAGCGCATTTTCGATTTCTCGACTATGCGTTTGATTTTTTTATACTTTCAACAGAAATAGTTTATACTCGCAACTTTCGTTGTTATTTACACAAAAATCTCTTGACGCGATTCAGCCAACGCGAAAGAATCAATTGAAGATTTGGAACGTTTGCAGAGCTACCAGAAGGTTGAACCAATCGAAGTGGCGAAAAGCGGAACACGCCAGACGAGGTTGCACGAATGTATTATGAACGAAGCGATGGACACACTGAAAAAGGAGCGTACTGGTGGTAGGCGAAGTGGTGTGTGTAGTGTCGTTAGCGGACGGAGCGCAGTCCTCGTCGCTGTGATCTGGACAATCCGGATGGCCGTCGCACCTGTAGACGTCCTCGATGCACTTGTTCCCGGTGGCGCATTTGAACTGGTTAGGCGTGCATTCCCGCTCTGTATTTTGTTTTGTTCAGCGAACATATGCGCAAAGAACACACACATTTTTACACATATATACAATCACTCCGTGTACGTGTACATATACTATATCGGAAGCAGAAAGCGAAACGCTTCGGCGACGACGTGCAACTTGGTCGTCGGTCTCGCTTTATACTCGAGCTTTCCTTTACTTAATTGATAGCTTTTGCTGTCTGTTGTCACATCACGAAAGCGAAAAAGCTGCTTCTGGGGCAACGAGAGAGTGTCATTTAGCGGTTATTACTGCTTACGGGATGGATGAGGGAGAAATGGAAATTATTTTCAGTTCGTTTATAGATCACGAGCCATCCTCTATGTCGAGCCGGATGGAACGCTCGTGAAAAATAACCCGCCGTATTGGTTAATGTGAATTACGATGTCGCGTGCAGTGCGCGAAAAATGTGTCGTGACGATAAGCGTAGCTTTCCTCCGCGATCGACTGTAGTTTTGCGGGAGGATACACGATTATTAGCTCCCCGTAAATGTGTATAATGGTCCGCTATTATGAGGTCGTTTGTCAGCAGACGGACGATTCCGGTATTTAGAGTCAAACTTCGCGGAAAGAATCGTGGTTTCCATGCATATTCGATGTATTACACTTGCGCGTTTTCGCAGCGAAATTCAGTAGAGAACGCGGCTCGAACAAGAAATCCATTGAGCGAATGGTATTATATATGTTAAAATATTATATTAAATTGTTACGTTTAACGTATCGTAATGATTGAATTATCCTGTAATGATAACGATTATGTTACCTCATAAATTAATGTAAGATAATGTATCACAGAAAGATACGTTCGTTATATATAAATTACATTCGAAATATTCGGCACTGTTTCTACAGAGAAATCCGGAGGGTAGTTGGGAATGCGCATTAAGGATAATGATAAAGTTATTTACATAATTATACAATGTATGTGCTGAGACTTTAAACGCAGATTTCGCCCACACGTTTTCTTCGGCATTACGTTTATTTCCAATTAAATTAATACATATAACAATAGTATTTTCCTTGAAAAATTTCTATGTGCGCCAAAAAAATAATTTAATTAATTGAAATATGTCTACCACTCGAATATTAGAAATCTGCGATTAAATTTGTTGGCTCTAGTTACGTTAGCGTTCGATCCAAATTTAAGCTCTGTAATTAGCGCCTAACCAACGCGGAACAAGTCGGTGATTAGATCCAACGAGGTGAAATCATTAAGCGATTGATCCAATGGCAAGCGTTGTATTGGGTGCAAGCTAAGCAAGGTTTCGGAAAAAAAAACCGGCATGGAGAAAGAGAGAGAGAGAGAGAGAGAGAATTAGGTGAACCACAACACCCTTTCACACTGCTTGCTGTTGAATCAGATAATGCATCTTTTTAATCGTCAATAAATTAGGCTGACCTCAATATAATGCAATTACGAAACAATCAAATGTACTGAAAATCTCTCAAGGCACTTTTCATCATTAAAAAATCACTTCAAAAAGACCTCACACGCATTAATAGTAATAAAATTATTAATAAAATTGATTATTTGTTCCATAATTTCAATGATGTTTCACAGAATATTTTCAAACCGCCTATCGAGTCGAATACCATAACAGTGCGAATAAATAATTCGCACCAATTATTCGAAATCAATTTCTGCGCGTTTGTAGTTAAAATTCCATCGCGCCACTTGTTATTGTTCGCGTAACGATACCGATAAAACGCAACAAAAATATTATGTTTCATATCCAAAACTTTTTTTTCAAAGCTCGAGTTGCATTATACGTCAAAATAACATTGATTGATATTACGCTAGCAAGTCGATGATGCATCCATGCCTTCTCTCTTTTTTATTCGATTTATCTCTTTCTCTCTCTCTCTTTCGATACCGAGTAGTGTGAAAGGTATACATGGTTATGTACCGCAATAAAGCTCGTCTTCTGCCCGGGGGCAGTTGTCGAATCCGTCACAGACCGAGCTCTTCGATATGCAAGAGCCATCCCCGCAGGTGAAGTCCGTGGAAGGGCACGGGGCCAAACCTACAGAGCGCCATCGGCAAAAAACAAAGATCCTCCTGATCAACGCTCGCATTCTGCCGCTCAGTCGCCGCGATTTCAATGGACTTTCGAGTTAAAATTTGGAAATCAGGGATAATTCAAGTAACGTTAATTTCAGACGATCTATATTGCGATATTAGAATAAGTAAATGTAAAGAGTAATTTTTTTTAATGATATCAAATTGTTAGATTACATTAAAATCATAATTACTGTACTTTAGAAACATATATTAAATTTTGTAGTTAAAATTCTAAAAGAATATTTTACAATACTAAGAAAGTATCTCATTTTATATTGGCGATTGAAAGACAGACGAGCTCGAGATTGAAGTACAAGCTATGAACATATGAAGAGACATTTAAAGCAGTTTTAGGCGTGGTAAAGGACTCGTAAATCTGTACACATGAAAAGCATCTTTGGTAAAACGCGTGGTTCTGTAACCAAGAGATCTTATTAATCTTAAAGCTTGGTCTAACACTTAAAGCGTCGTGAGGAAGCCTTTTAAAGGTGGTTAGAATTATTTCAATTATGAGAGAAGGCTGGAAATACGAGACAATACGAAATCATCCTGTTCTTAGGTCATAAAGTGAAAAAAAATATTTCGTTCCGTAAACCATATATTATATTAATTAAAATATTTTTAGGAAACTTTGCACGTAGTCTAAAGTTTCTATGTCTCGTATTCCCTTATCTTCTCCTTTACTTCAACTCGTGAACTATGTACAATGTTCGGGTATGCGTGTGACGTGTGGATTGCATATCGTCATTATCGGAAGTGATCCTCGAGAAATGTCATTGAGATGCTTCTTTTTGTGACAGAGAAAAATGAATTTGTATTCTGTATCCTTGTGGGACAGAAGAGATCGAGTAATGCGTGACGACGATGATGTCAATGGATGGAATGAATGAAATGGGATGTTCTTTCTACAAACGACAAGAAAGGATTCGTGTTTTGCCGTTGCGAATACTTAATTAGTGATCTAATCACGTAACACGACCACATAAAAATATTGACGGCTGACTGTATGCCTGCAGTATGCAGAATGACTAATGCAGCTATTGACGCAATTGCAATTCTCTTTCAGACTGAGCGAGGAGTTCCGACGAATCTAATAACAAGTAGATAAGATAACCGTTCAAAAAGAGATAAGATATTCGTCTCCGGTCACTGCACTTTAAGGATCACCGTGTCTGACTTGTGTCTGTGACTTGTGTCAGACTTGTGATCGATATATATCTTAAGCCGTTTCTCTCTCTCCGCGGAAGGCAATATTTTTACAGCAAAGATGGACGACACAAAATGTAAACGTGCACTTTTACATTCAACACAAAATTATTACTTATCCGTGATTCGTTTGTTAACACGTTTGTTCCCCAAAGCGTAACACATAACAGACGACGTGGATTTCCACGCCGTGACATTGCTTCAGAAGCGCGGAAGCGAGTCTTCTGTAGTCTTCAGATAAGAACAGCTTAAACAGAGAACGAAGTATCTATGTATATAGTCGGAAATAACGTTTCAGAGTTTTTTATATCACGATATAGATCTCGGTAGTTTCCCAAGGACGTCCACATATTAGCCAATTCGATATCTTCAAAGCCATTTCCTGTATGTACAGCGAAGATGATAGATTATCCCGAAATGACATCACACTTGCTTGAGATTCACGTGACGTGCTCGTTCCGTTCGAGGCGAGAAGTTTTTTTACAGCGTAGGTGAAGAGCGAAACGAGAGACGTCAATTCTCGTAGGATATCGTTTTCTATATAGGGAATACCTTCGGTAGTGCAATTCTCCTCGTCCGTACCGTCCAAGCAGTCCCTCTTGCCATCGCAGATGTTCAGCGCGTTTATGCACGTGCCGTCGCAAGGATGCTCGTTACGATTGCATCCGTCAAGCGACGCGTCTCCCACAGTGTTCGACGAGATTAATTCAACCTCTTTGTTATTAGCTTTGAAATGCTCTTCTAATCTCTTGACGTATATGTAATCGCAGTCTGTTTCATCACTGGCATTAAGACAATCTACGATACCGTCGCAGACTTGGTCCTCCGCGATGCACGAATATTTGTCGCAAGCGTGCTGATTCTTCTCGCAATTGTCGATCTCGTAATCCTCCGTGATCGCCACGGCGTTGTTGTCGATTTCGTTGTCTTCGGCGGATATTGACTTCTCTGTTACGTCTTCTTCTTCTTCCTCACTATCAAGATCCGAATTCACGTCGTGCGTGGTGCCTCCGGTTACAAAATGCGTGATATTCTCCTGATCCCAAGGCTGTATCCCTTTATTACTTTCATTGCTTTCTTCATTCAAGATCGATTTACTTATCGTGTTTTTCTTGTTATTTTCTTCATCCTCAATCGCACTATAAGTTGTGATTATTTCTTCGTTACTTGTATCCTTATTTTCCTTGCTGGAAAACTTCGAGGATAAAGTGATACTGTCTGATTTAGATATCGTGTCATATGTGGAAGAATTATCGCTGACAGAAGTATAGCTTATTTCTTCTTCTACCGATTCACTTATGATTGGAAATGAAGTAACGTCTTCACACTCGTCGTCTGTAGATTCTTCGTTTGTCTTTTCATTATCGTCTGCCCACCAGTTGTACCAGGTGGTCTTAGTTGTAGTTGTAATTAGTACTTTACATTTTTTGGAAACTTTCTCATGGGACGTCGTCGATAAATGAGATACAGTGCTACTGGTGATAAGATCCGCATTCGTTGTTTCTTCTGGTTGAAGTCCATCGTGACTGCTGTGTTCCAAGGGATGTTCCGAGGCGGATTCATCAGCGTGAGAGAATTCCGTCTTAAAAGGTTCCGTTGTAATTTCATCAGTGAGATACCAGTCGTTTCTACCAGTGCTCGTATTCCGATTATCGTCAGCAGCTTTGTCGTAGCCTGGATCATTATGAGAGAGCGTAGCCCGCTCTGAACTATAAGCGTTACCATAATCGACACTCGTCGGCTCGTCGACTCTCCGAGCGACGGTCGACGTCGGTTTTCTCTTACGCTTCGCATCGCGATTCTTCTTTCTCTTCTTGGGTCTGTTGTTCTTACGACTATTATGACGACTTTTGTGCCTGCGTTTGCCGTGCCTTTCAGTAGACGCTTTCTCTCTGGATTCATCCGCATCCCGCGTGACGATCTCAGGAGCCCGCGTTGTCGTCAAGCTCAATATCAGGATGTCGAAGTCATCCTTTGGTGCTTCTTCCTCGAGAGTCTCCCTGGATTCTTGCGATTCCTTCGATGTCACGTACGTACGTTCATTCGCATTTATCGATTTCGGCGTCTCATCGGAATTTATCAATCCGGAATCGATCTTGTCATCGTCTTGCATTATTATTTTTCCGTAGGATTTTTCAAAAGAAGCAAGCGTTTCATTACACTTTTTATTATCTCGATTTTTCTCAGCCAGGTTGTGATCCGAAGTCGAAAGATTTGATATTATATTTACATCGTCAGCGTTGATTGCTGAAAAATACCGACGTATTTCTACCTTTGGTAAATTAAATTCATACAGCAAATTTTCCGTCTTTATCGAGGAATAATCCTTCTGGTTTGTTTTTGCCGTTGCGAGCGTTTCTTTTGAAATTGGTAATGCTGCTTTCTGCGCTCGATAGTGTTTCATATTCGCCATAGTGTAGTCTTCGATTTTATTCGTGTTCACAGTCACGGGGGCTGTTCTTTTAAATAGCGTGTAACGATTTTTCAAATATTTATTAAAATAATTCGAAACTTTACTGTCTTTTCTTACCTCGTACCCAAAAAAATTTTCTTTATTGTCCGAATTGTTTTTCTTCCTTTCAATGTAATTATCTCGTAAATTCCATTGCTTGTAAGTTTTATTGAATAATACATCAGAACGAATAGATTCCGTTACAGTTTCTGCTATATTTTTCTTTTTAGCCTTCCAAGACTCGGTCACTTCATAATCATCGATATTTTTCAAAGAGGTATTTTTTAATGTTGAAGTCCGCGCATCAGCTGCCAATTCTGTCGACGCTCTCATCGTAGACGAAGTCATTAACTTAATCAAATATTTATCGTAATACTTTTGGTAAGCGGAGCTGTGCCTTCTGAGCGGTTTTCTCCCTGGAGTCTTGCTCGTGCCACGCGCATTTTTCACAGCTTCCGAACCAACGTTTTTAGAATAGGGCATCGCTACTTTTGTGTTATCAACACGAGTATCATTTCTATTAGACATGCTTTCTTCCAATTTCGTTTCTGTCCTTTCGATTTTATCGTTATTTTGATATTCTATTTCTTTTCTCGGAAAAGTATTTCTGACGTTCGAATTGTCTAATTCGGAAATATCCTTTTCCGTAGCGTGCCTGTCCTTTTTGAAATCGTATAAAAAATGTATAATCACCGCGTTCGAATTGGATCCATTGGACTTTTTCGGTCGATCAGGATTGCTCCCGCCTATCATTTTCCGCGTTCCATCGCGATTATTGACAGATTGTGAACGAAAGTTTTTCATCGAAATATTATTGTGTTGGAATATTTGCCTCACGAGATTATCTGACAGTTTGAGAGGTTTGGGAATTTGAGTTTCGTTGCTTGATCGCGACGAGACGTGGTCAACAGTCGAGTAATAAACTTGGATATTACTGCAATTCGCGTCGGGCTTACGAGATCGATCAAATTCTATGTAACGCCATTGCGAGAGCGAGTCGTTATCTTGCGATTTGAGGGTAATTTTTATCAAGTGTGCCGAGAAATTCTGCAGCATGGAGTTTGGGAATCTTCGTCGTTGAGCTTCTTCCGGAAACGCTTGCAGGATCGGATTACCGATCGTCACGGCTGGTTTGATGGTGAGACGATAGGCGCTTTCCGTCGCCACGGGTTGCATATTCATATTCCTTCGGCGTTCCGCGAGGAGTTTTCCACCGTAGGAAATCGCGGCCGACGACTTCCGTGCAATCACGAACTTTCCGGCGTTATAGAAATTTCGCCACGGGTGCTTCTCTACGGGTGGCGCATGATTTCGCGATAAGTACGATTAAAATGGGATTACAGCAGAAAAAGGCTGAATGTAATGGCGAAAATATCACGCGGAATACTCGGAAGCTGCATTTGAAAGTCAGCACGATCGATGGAGGACGAGCTGGTTGAATTCTGTCGGCTTTAGTGTTAGACTTTTCCTATAATATATTACTTACTGCATATTAAACTACAGTGACATAAAAGTATTAGTGAAATTAAAATAATAATAAATTAGATAATTTTTTAATGGCTACGCAGAAATAAAAAATCTTTGACTATTCTTTAAATAGCTAATTCACTCTCGAAAAACGTGATTCTCTTCTTCTCAAGCAATTCTATTTTCGTCTTAATCGATTCCAAGTTCTAATAACAACTGAAAAATCTACGTTACACGACAAGCGCGCTACCGTGTAATGTCCAAACGCAGCTGGTGACATGAATGATGTATTTATTGAATGACTTGTCTCGTGCACGCGCACGAGTATGATGTAACGAGCATGATGTACGTGTGTTTTCTGTATAGTGTAGAGGAATGAGCGTGGTGTGGCATAATTACCGCAGTCCCTCTCATCAGAGCCGTCAGAGCACTCGTTCACCCCGTTGCACTGCAACACGTAGCTGATGCAGCGGCCGTCCGTGCAGCGAAACTCGGTGTCTCCGCAACCTGCTCCATATACCATATACCATATACACTCATGCGCGTTTAAAGATTGCATCGCCCCGCTGATGCGCGTCAGCCCCCGTCCTCAAGGTGTTCCCGTCAACCCCCAACAGGATCGCTCGCACGATCCTTCCAGCAAGCCGCGCGCGGTCGCGGCTCCAAGCAAGCCCCCTTCGACGATTCCGAATCTTCCGTCCAAAATCCGCGCGCACGTTAAGAGAACAAACCACGAGCGTGATACGCTAAATAATTTCGCCGGGCGGCGATCATATTTATGATCACGCGGTGCAAGTGACGCCGTGGGTCAAAGATCGGTGGGTCGGAGATTTGCATAGTGTTATACCATCTGGACGGTAGAAGCGGAAGTTCGCACCTTTACCTGATGTGAGAGATGCTTCGAGCTGTGCTGCTTTTGCTGAGGTTAGTACATGAACGAGGGAGGTATACAGGGAATTTGCGAGAGGGAGCGAAGGGCAGCAATCTGCATTCTCAATCAAGAAGATAAGTCAATCGCAGCGGAATGATGCGGACTGTTTTTAACGCGAATTAATTTATCTTCGATCGGCAGTGAGAAAGGGGATTGATGTCTTCGCTCCACGCGTGTTGGCTGCAGGGATGTCGGATGCGGTTCGCTTAAAAATCGATTAATTAAAGCGAGCCCGTTTCGGGTAATGGGGGAATGTTGAATTCTACCCGAAAGTTCGCCGCTTTCTTCACACACGACCGATCGTGCGTGCGCGGCCCCCGGTTTAGATTGCAACGAAAACCGGGGGATTAGGTGAGGTAGTGGTGCAACGACATTGGCTAAACTATTTCGGGAAAAGAGGCGTTATTTTCGGCGTTGCGCGCTGGGCGTAAAGTTCGGTCAGCGTGGAAAATCGTAAATCGAAAGTCACCCGGAGCGTGCCGGAGAAAATTAAGTTTACGTTTATTCACGTTGCAGCGCGCAACATGGTGTGTATCCGACGCCGGGCCTTGGGACTGCTCGTTGGCGTCTAATTATGTGCGAGCTTAAACGCAATTTCGCATAGTTTACCATTGTAATACAGAGAGACGAATACTTTTTCATCCGCGATGAAACGAGTTGAATAAAAGGGGGGAAAAAAAAAATAGCGAAATACCTGAAATTCGGAGAACATGGAGAGCGATATATGAGAGAGTGGCAATCCTTGCTTACGTTATTTCTACGATGTTAAGCACGTGTTCGAATGAGATCACTGCTAGGTTTACTCTCGCGAGACTTATCAAAGTGCCTGCAATCTTGTTGTTAAACTTCGCAGGCGCGTTTGAGGCTCGTTTAAGCTCAGGCGCCCCTCTCGATCGCTCGTGAATAATCGCGTTGGGTAACTGACACTTGGCGAAGAGCATCGGTGCAGGCTTATCGCGACTTATTGCTGGAACCGTTACGGCGGAATTATCGTTGCGCGTGCAAAAGTGATTATTGACCTCACGATCAGTTATGAACGTGCAACAACGTAAAATTCACGTTGTCGACGAGCAATTAAAGAAGACGACGAGGGCAGATACAAAACGGAGGCGTGCAAGTCGGACTCCGTCGAAATCTGCATCGTTAGAAAAATCTCATTTGATACATTCCGTTCGCGCTCTCAAGACGTAAGAATCGATCGAGCAAATACGTTGTTCAAAAAGAGCGGTGGGTGGGAAACAAATTAGCTTACCACATTGGCTCTCATCTTCGCCGTTGCGGCAATCGGCGACTCCGTTGCAACGCTTGTCGATACTTAAGCAGATGCCATCCAGACAACGGAATTGATCCCCACTACAGGTGGTCACTGAAAACGATGACATAAAGGCGGGTAAAAAGTTTATCAATTACAATAATTCATATACATAAGATTATATTTAATACACGAAAACAACAATTTTACTGCAGTATCTAAAAATTTAGCTAGATTCAGATCAGAAAATAATTTTATATTAAACTATAAAAATTATTATGTAAGACATTCAATCATGATGCTGCAAAAAGTTTTGACATTCTAGTAACTAGCTTAAACATCTAACATAAATTTTTTAATGGTTTAACATAATTATTTTTAGGTCTGTATTCCAGCAAAATTGTTCTCCGTTTCCGTGTACTTTTAATTATGTCATAACAATTACTCGAAAGTTAAAACAATTCAACTTTTCTTTATTAGTCAAAAATTTTCGAATTATGACACTAGAAAAATAATTATGTTAAACCATTGCGACTTGAATGTTTTATTTATTAGGAACTTATGAGTTCAAAAACTCAATATAGGAAGTATCGAAAGGATAAAGAAAAAAGTAACATAAATAAACAAACCGTTGCAATTATACTCGTCAGAATGATCGAGACAATCGTTACGTCCATCGCATCTTGCATTTTTGCTGACACACGAACCGCTGGCGCACTCGAATTCATCCGCTCGACATCGTGCTATTTAAAAGAGATAGGAAAAAATAAAATAAAAACGTGTATGAATAAAATAAGGGAGGGAAAAAAGAGATAGAAAAGAGTGGATAAACCGATAAAAAAATTCGCGCAACAAATATCCTCATTGATGATACGATAGCGCTTTCACACAGCGATACCTTGATTTAGTTAAAAGTTTTTATTCTCTGTCCGACAAAGTAACAAGAGAGCTATCGACTCGAGTTTTATTGATTATTGTCGCAATTTGAACGAGTTACTGAAGCATATTCAATTTACGCGATATCAATAATCAATTGAATACATGTCACGCTCGGAAATATTCGATAGCCCGCTTTAGTTAATTAAAAATGGCAACTATTTGCAGAAATCCACTTGACCTATGGTAAATATAGGCTATAGTGTCGCGTTACTCGTATATGGTTGCCGGTGACACCGGCTGTTCATCGCATCGCGAACACGTGAAATCTGAAAATTGTTCTATAAATAACGAAAAATCGATTAATTCGATTAAAATTTCATGGTGTCCTAAATGTGACAGTCTCGTGCTTAACATAAAAAGTATTTAAAATCGTAAGCTGTTAAAATTATCTAATTCTTCGATTGCGAAAATGAATAAAATCTCGATTTTTACAATTACAAAAGTCGTCTGGTTGTCTAATTACCATGTTCACATGGTTCCAGATCGGTCCACTTTAACTAAAAACTAATATCTGTCGCGAAATGTGTTGGAAAACGTACGAGTTTCTTTCGAGCGGATTTAATTTATTCGCCGAGATTTAATTTATTCGCGACAGTTGGATAACAGTTATTCCGCGTATCACTGTTAACGCCTGTGACTGTTTTGCGGAGTAAATTTGCGGCCATATGCGCTACTACACATCCATGAATAATTAAGCGCAAGAATCGCCGTCGCGTTATTGCAAGTGCGAATACCTGTTCGCGAGTTTCTGCATAACTTTATGATGTAACCAGCGTCGTGCGTAAATTATCATGCGCTACTTCCTAATGAGTTAAAAATGCAGGAGCTCAAGTCTCATGCTGCGCAGGCACCGCTCACGCAGGAAAATTCGCGTAACCCTTCCAACCCATGTACCAAAAAGATGCAATAGAATTCGTACCTACCTTTCACGCC
>QKQZ01081616.1:0-16921 GCA_003595255.1 Solenopsis fugax | reverse complement strand
TGTATATGACGCGATGAATAATTTCTCGCGTTGCATAAGTCAGAGCGTGCTGAATAAAAAAAAGAGATTCATGTTTGTACATATCTGGATCATATTTCAGAAAATATACGTACGATAATATGCATGTCACGAAAGCAATGTTTTCACTCCCAATCGAGTTTTCCATAAAAAATTATAATGTTTGGTGAATTTGGAAGCATAAAAATACTTTCAATATCCTCTCGATGTTTGGACAATTAATTTCGTGATTGCAACTATTTCATAATATATTTATTTGAATTAATTAAATGTATCAATTATCCTATAAAGGTTTGTTTAATTTCTCAGTTTATCAATTATGTATAATTAAAATCGCGCTTTTAATTTTTGCAATGAACAAATGAAAACGTAAAATTAGCGACTACCATTAATTTCAAGATAAAAATAAAAATGGTTATTACAAGAAATAATCATGTTCAAATCGCACTTCTATCAAGGATCAATAGTAATTTTCCACCACAGGAAAACCACAATGATGGCGACTATGTGGCGTTTATTTATCAATTTCTATTAATGCCACTTAATTTGCGGATTGCCGTATTTGTTTTTCGTTATGTTGCGAACAATAATTCTTTCCCTACGTCAATTATTCCTAGGAAGTCGCGCGCATCAGCGATTATTAATCGCGATTTCTTCATGGCAAGACTTTGAACTTGCAATTGCATAGATTATTTTATTTGATTCTAAATTCCGCGTAAAGAATATTGCGTAAACACGGTTTATACGCTAATAGAGAAACACATTAATCATCAGCGAACGCGTCCTCTCGTTCATTAGTGACAATCGCGTAGAAACTTCGAGTAAACCTCCAAGGATAAAGACTCGAATGAAAATCCACTTTATAATAATAATATAACCAAAAAGAAGATCATTTTTATTTTTCGTAATTTTCTCTCGCGTGTTTGACGCGAAGAAATTAAATTCAGATCAATTTTTGATCGGAAATGTGTCGCTATTACACGGAAAATTCACGGTGATCTTTCTCTTGACACAATAAACTTTAATTTCTTTAAAAGGTCATCGAGTAACGCTCGGAGAAAAATTGATTGTTTAAAATAGTCCTGTCGACATCTTCTTGACAAGATTAATTACACGATGTGTGCTTGCGCCGTCATCCACGCAAGCTGTTATCGATCCGGCGGCGGAATCGAGTGTGTTTCGTTAGTGGCTGCGAGCCACTTGGTCTTTCTCTACGCTGTAAGTTCGAGCACTTTTAGCTAAGCACACAAAACACGTCCTCTATTTACGGAGCGATTCCCGGTAAACTAGAAGCATCGGTATTTAGCGGGAAACAGCCCGCGCTGCCATAAATTACCGCGCGCGCGATCAACCGGTCAGATTATTAATCTCGGAAGATAAATCGCCTTCGTTAATTTGACCGCAATAATATTTCCGCGTCGAGGAAAATATCGATCCCCAAGTAACTCCGTCTAATGAATTTTTCACGTCCGCAAAAAGGAACGCTCTATTTTCAATATCGGGGAAATATCGGACAGGGGGATATCAATTATCTAAATTAATTAACGTATTATTACCGTGTAAGCTGTGTGCGCAGACTGTTGAAATATGCACGTCTAATTATTCATTATAATCCCGTTATTGCTGAAACTAGTTTTTTAACATTGTCATGTCTATAAAAAGTAGGATGCATTATGCACTTGTTAGAAGCTTTCTTTAATTTTCAGCAATTGTAATTAATGCCAATTGCCACTGTAGCTATAAATGTTAATTGTTATGTATACCAAACAAGCTCTCTTACAATCTTCTGAGATCAGATTATTTTACATATTTTTAGCGCTCAATTTTGTCTTATTTCTTTGTAATAATTAAATAATCCAATTATTTAAATATTTGTGGCACTGAATAATCTAGCAATCAAACCGAACATACAGACACGAGATTTGTCCCATTTTTCGATTTATCTCACAGCAAATTCCGATTTAATAATAATTCAATTCGTATCTTTCGAAATATCGAGCGGATCGCTCGACCAAGAAGCATATAGCCAATTAACTGTTAAATGACTAGTTCCATATTTTTTTCAACTGATACACCTGAGAAAATATTGACGACCGATGATAAATTCCGGTGCTTTTTGCGGCGGTTTCCATTTGCGACCGATGGATGCATCGGACGGGCGCCGAGTGCTTTTGGATGAGCACACAAAACACGTACTCGTATTTGCGGAGCGATTTCCAGTAGCCGCACGACGCCGTTTCGCGAGAAACACTCCGGCAATCTCGCGAAAGAACCGTCGCGGAATAAAACGGTTCCGCCGCGGAGATGTTTGTTCCGCGCAAATCGTAGGAACAAATTCCGATAAGCAATGCAGTTTCGGAGCGGTTTCCACGCCGGAAAAATGCAATTACCGTAAATGCAGTCGAGAAAAACAAAGTGTGTACTTATTCAAAAATATTCAAGTTATCAGTGTGGTTATAATATCTACCTAATAAGTATAATAAAAAAAAATAGTATAATAAAAGTACTGAAAATATTCATGTGCTAAAAGAAATTTTTCCAATCTATTTCCTTTCTCTGCGAAAGTGCTTTGTACTTTATATAAAACTAGTTATTTTGACGATAAAGCTCTTTTATCATCGCCAGGAATTTTATTTATTATTATATAATTTTCTGATGTAATAATTCTCTTTTAAAATTAATTTAATTTTAATATTAATTTTTTTTAGCATTTTTAATGCCGAGTCGCAATCAGTTATGCTTTATTCCCCAATTCTTTGCTCAGTATGACGTAGAATATAATGCAAACGATTATGAGCAATGATGATTACCGATTTTTTAAATAATTTGTTGAAGCTTAGATATATTATTCGGTCCCACTTTGAGAATGTTATAAAGCTAATAGCGCGAAAATTGGAGGACGAAAACGAGTTTCGATCTACACACGAAACGGAGCGTTCGATCATGTGCGGATTCTTCGGCGTTTCTGATTTCCAGCGTCGAACTGCTCCTGGAACAGATCCCAATAATGGAAACTGTTCTATGGCCGGTGCGAAATAACCGGAATACCGCGACTCGCCGATGGAATTTGCGCGAGATGGTGATCAACTGGGATCGAATCGGTACAAAATCGCTCTCTACGTCCGATCAGAGTAAAAAAGAAGATATTCTCCGCGCGTAAGGATTCGCTCTGGAATCCCGTTCGATAATTCATGAAGACAAAAATCACACGTTCCACGAAACGGTCTGCCTGCGATAAAGAGAAATGTCTTCTTTACCGCGTCATAAAAAATGTATTTTCTGATATGTCCAGCAGAATTGTATGTTGAGAGGTATTACATCGTTTATCAAGTTAATTTCTTCTCTCTATCTGAAAAATAAAATTAATACGAAGCATCTAGCGCTCATCGTTCGAAAAAAAGAACGAATGCACATAGAACAATGTATATCTAATGCAAAGTCAATGAATTGAAATTAAATTAGAAATAAATTTTATTCGATTCGAGAACTATATTTTCCTTAAGATAAATAAATAAATAAATAATTTTGTAGTATCGAATATAAACGTGACATATGTATAGGGTGAAGACAGGTAGAATATGGAATAAATTATTAATATGGATTAAGGACTTATTTTTTAGAGAAAACACTCCATTCGTTCCAATCGTTGGAAGTTGTTACAGCTATTGCCATAATAAATAGCGAACCTTTGCGACAACGGCTTTCTTTTACAAAGTATTTATTTCTTTTTATTCCTAAAGATTAATATCATTAAAGATTAACATTGCTTAATTGTGTTCCAACAAGCTCAAAATTAATTCTTTAATGTGTACATTCCACAAATGCTTTCAATAATATTGTATGAATAATGTTATGTTTCTTTATTGTAATTTTTAACTTCTTTATTGTCACGTAAAGATTTTGTTTGTCATAGAAAGATATGCAGCTAATGAAATATTTCAAAAATAGAAAATATAGAATATATTGTGTGTAACGTTTAGTTTTTATAAAAAAAATATAATTATAACTCGTAACTTTTCCATATTTATATTTATCTCTCATGTGTAGTGGTTTTTATTTTATGTAAACTATTATTTTGTAGATTACTCAAGTAAAAGAATATAAACATTTTGGTCTTGTTGTAAATAATATTTATTTTAGATAATAATGTTTATTTTACATAATATTTTACATAATAAAATGATCCAGTTTTATGTTTTTTATTGTTAATGTTATTTTTATGTGACATTATAAAGATGAACTATATTTAACTGTATTTTGATCAGTTTATACATACACATAAATAATTAAGTTTGCGCTTCATCTCTTGTATTATTCATTACTACTGCTTAAATTTGACCTGTATTCCATACCATTTCATTTAGACTAACCCCATTTTTTAGACCCCCTCACTTTTCCACTTTTTAGTTTTTTTTTAATACTGAAGTTAGATTTAAATTTTGGAGACTTTCATTAACTGGACGTTATAGCTAACATCTTTCTTAAGAGCATAATTTCTGCATAAATCAGAAATCTTAATATACACATATTTACATTAGAGTAATGTGTTAATTTTTAAAAACAGTTTATTCCATATTACCTGCGTTACTCTACTGTTCTTATTTAAACACCGAAATCCTCTGGATGAGGAAAAAAATGTGTTATCGCGAACTTCTTTTCTTGCAAAGATTAATGTCTTAATGAGCATTTTCAAAGATTATCGTTGATCATTGACGACAGATTCGTCAGCGATGATTCTCAAACTCGATAATTATGATGTAATCAGAGACGAAAAAATTCATCCATTATAATTGGATGTTTTCACAGCATACGTGAATAATCCACGGCTTGTAAAAGCGAACACGTTAACGATCACAAGCTTACTATTATGATTTCACATACAAAAGAATGATCGATCGCCCACTCGATGTATCACGTTTATGCGCGTACAATAATTTTCTCTCGCGCAAACGTTATAGAAAAATGCAACATAATTCTACGATCACTTTACACAAAGTCAAGATTTTCTGATCTATTTCTAAAAAAAGTTTTTGCAAGATCCGTAAGGTCAGTTTTGACCTGCAGTTCGAGCACAGCCGGAAATTCCTTCCTGAAAGGTAACAAAAAAGACAACTGGGTGCCTCTTTAATTGTCTGTCCGGCAGGAACAAGCCTACCGAGACAAAAAAATAAACAGGTAGCATTCTGAATGACAAGAGGCCGATCTCCTTCATTCAGAACTTGCACCGATGCGATTTTCAATCCTTTTCAAGGCCCTTCGACGGAGGACCGTCCATTCAGCATTTCTTACGCCAACGGCATACCCGGAAAGAAGCTCCTTGATATTCCACCGGCGCTCACGCATCCAGCCCGCGCGCTGATAATGCTCGCTTCTCAACGGGGTCCGATGCCTCCCTAGTTTCCCCTTGCGGGGGCCGACGATACCCCACCATCTCGCGCAGGAGATCCCACAGGGGCCCGTCGCGTTACGTGGACATAAAAGGTAACCCCACGGCCACAAGAATCGTCTCTCTGACACATTGACACGGCCACTGAGCTTACGTAGGTTCCTCCTCTCTCTCCCTCTCCCCACTCGTCGGAGATTCCTCTTTCTTTTCTCACGAGCTTCCTCCGAGGAGCCTCCGTCAGAGCCTTCTCTCTGGATTACCTGTCTACTTCCACCTCTCTCTTTCTCGATGCTGCTGATCCTGTCTGCCATCTGATCGATTACTCGCCGGTCGCTCCGGCCGACTTTTTTTCTTATCCGTCGTTGGATTCCGGTTCGCCGTAAGATGCGCCGCGGTATTTGGGGATGCGGCAAGAATACAGCGTTGCACAAAGATTGAGAGGCCGCGGTGTAAGTACGATGCTCTCGTATGTGTGTGTACATATATATAGGCACGGAGATGAGATTGCGGTTTGCATCCTTTGCGTATCACGAGATGTTACGAGTCAAGGGTTGCTTTGCGACAGACAGTCATACGTGTAGTAGTAAGTGGGAAAACAAGTGGGAACCGCGCAAGTGAATGTAGCATAGTCCTGCTTTGTTACTACCATGTGGACCCTGTGTTGCACCTGCATTGTGGCAGCTTGTTGTAAATTGCGTTATCATACATTATCGTGACGTCTCGTCTGCAACTATAAACTAATTGCTCTCGTCTTAAGTGTCTACAATATCATTAGCATTCCGCTATATATTGCTGCGATAAATTGAACGTCGTATTTTTTTATATATAAAATTTTACTTAAAATAGATATCAGAATTCAATATTTTATTGCTTGTCTGTGCTTTACAGAGTTTATGTAAATTTAGATTCTTCGGAAAATCCGTATTTTATAGATTCATCGGAGATACCAGGACGTAGTTTAGGATTCCCTTTCAAATCGTTACCACGTGCCATCCCCGGGAAGTCATCCCAAAAGCACTCAATGACTCAGCTGTCGGAAAAATAACTGTGAGCTTCCCGGCGAACCGCGCGCGCGGCGAGCACAAAAAGCGCACCTCGAGAATCTATACGAGGAATACAGGTTGTGCACGATGTCCTGTCACCGGTACGGCGAACCTGATCTCTTGCGAACGAGCAAGATAACCCGTTGAAGCGAAAGAGACGCGAAGCGGAGGGAGCCGGGCCGCTTGAGGTCGGCAAAGAAAAAAAAAAGGAGAACAACTTGAGAGAAGGGACAGAAAGAACGTAAGAGAGAGAAAGAGAAAGAGAGACGAGCAGGCAGAAGAAGACAAGCGAGAGGAAGAAAGAATGCGGTTCTACGCAAGCGAGGGATGAGGAGACGGAACGACGAAGAAGGCCGGGAGAATAATAATAAAGAGACAAGGAGGCGAGATAACGCACGGCGCCGCTCTGTCGTCCATTCATGCTTTTTACTCGTTAGCAGTTATAGCTCGTGCGGATCGGCCAACCTCCGTATCACCTTGTCTCGCCTGCCCAATGCGGCTCCTTTCGCTCCTGGCCTCTTTTCCTATCGATCTCATTCTAGTTGACCCTAGAGAATACGTAGTACGTAGGAGCGGCCTGTAGTACGGAACCAGTCGCGAGATCCTCTTTCGTCTTATTCATCCCTATGGGACTCGTGTGTCGCCAGATGTACGTATGACGTGGGAAGCAAATACGACGTCGAGTAAAATAATTTTGATGAAGTAAATAATTTTTTAATTTTATGATTTAGTAGTTAACAAAATTAATAACATTATTGTGAAACAGTTTCTTATAAAAACCAAACAAGTGCATTTTTTCAAAATCTGGATTGACGCTAATGTTATGAACAATTTTATTCCAAAACTTAAACGGGAAGTGTAAGCGTAAATAGCGTAATATAAAATTTCAAGAACTCCAAGCAGGTCCATAGGTTTCATTTTTTTAATGGATTTTTCAAAATATTAATCCTAAGATCTAAATCTTTATTCGTACATCTATTATATGTTCAGAAAAAAATACCATATTTAAACAAAGAGAAATATAAAAAATTGTTTTGTTAAAAGCATTTGTAAAATTTTATAAACAAAAAATGAAAAAATTATTGCTTTATATTTTAAATAATATTTTTTTCTTCATCTTTTATCATTAGTAACAATTATAAAAAAAGTAAAATTTAAAATTATATAAATAGGTAATATAAATATATTATAAAATTTCCGCAAAAACTAAACAAGCTCAAAAGCTTTTTTTCTTTTAAATATGAATCAAAATCTACAATTTTGTTCTTATACCTATTATATTATGTATCAGGAGAAAAATGACCATATTTATACAATAAATGATTGAAAGGAAAAGTTTTTGTTTTCTAAAAATTTAATTTTTGAACTTGTTTGATTTTTGTAGGAAACCCTTCAATTTAAAAAAATGCCGAATATGTGTTTATTTAAAATCCACTAATTATTCTAATTCTAATTTTTTATCCCAAAAAATCAAATTTTCATTTAAAATTAGATTCAATTAAAATTTTAAAATTTTTAGAAAATTATGAGAAGAAAATAAGCATAAATTTCATCATTATTTATAGTGGCTTTACGATAACCAGATAATTTTATCCAATTTCTATTAAGTTACTATCTATGATGCATTGCGGCATACACTTTGCGAAGGAAACTAATCGATTCGCTTGCAGGTGTGCGTGTGCGTATACACATGTGCAACGAGTATGCACGCGAGTATGCGAACGCGTTGCAACGCAGCAGAGCTTCTCTCTTGCCTTATTCGCTCCTAATACTTCGAAACTAGTCACAGTTTCAAACTATCTACTAGTCTTCTCTATGCGACACATATAACACCCGCCACATACATATGACGTGAATAAATATTATAAACGTAGAATATATCGGATAAGTATATGCATAAATTCTAAATATCATATTAACATTAACTTTAAATTGTATCATTAATATACATTTTCAAAATTGAAAATATAATTTATTCAGCCACATGTATCTACTGTCGCACGTATTTATATCTAGCCAGATATGTTATTTAACATATTCACGTCTCAAACTCGAGCGACTGATTTCATTAGGCTACCATTGCTAGCGTTATTACATGCGATTTCACACGTAATCGATAGGATCGCATAACTCATGATCGTTTTAGCGATGAAAGGATAAACCTGCTGTTTCGATCTAACGATCGGAGTCATCAGCGGTGAAATTGTTCAGGAAATCACACGAGTGGCGAATTACGGTCGTTAGAGGATCATTTTCTCGCGCGCGCGAGTATCGATGTATCGCGCAGGAAAGCAACTTATTGCAATCACGCTGTCAATAACCTATCCAGATAAAATCAGTTCAGTTCAACAATCTCTCGATTGGCAGAAATAGATAAGATTGCATAGTATAGACGATATAAACAAGTTGGTGAAGCGTGGCTAATATTGTTTCTAACATTTTTAACCTGCTTCCGCGTTTATTCAGAACAAGTTGTTAGAGTAGAAATATAATTTGACACATTACCACAATGACGGAGATGTCGAAAGTTGCGTTGGCGAAAATCGCAATCGGCTCAGATTCGATATTACAGACCTGCTGCGCGAGCAATATTTGTCAATCGACCTGTCCGTGTCCGTTCAATTATCGCATTATTATTAATCAAAACAGAGAAGAAAAAAAGTGTACCGGAAAAAAATTGAATTGGCGTGGCGAAAGCATAGACTCGCGCCCTCGATGCGTTGGCGAACGTAATCGATGTAAATGTAGCATTACGGAACCCCATATAACCGCACACGTCGATATATCAAGCTTCAATTCGCTTTGGAGAAAATAACGTCGTTAGAGATCAACGTTCAATTATCTCATTATCGTCCATCGGAATCGGCAGCGGATCAATGGGCCTAATGAGCGTTCTCCGTTAAAGCATGCGTTTGTAACAGCAGCGCGCATAAATCGCGTTGCGCGCATGCATTATGCATTAAAATGCTCCACATCCGCGTGCTGAGCAGCGATGAATGAAAGGCGATTCCACCTACGCGCGACGCGATAGAGAAACAGAGCCGGGCAGCGAGATATCAATTATCGCGTCCGGTTTATTACGTACGTACATCGTACGTGTGCCTCTTTTCTTCTCGTGCAGCGCTCGCTGCCGACATCGACATTTTCGCGATAGCGCAATTTCATGCCGGCGATGCATACGAGAGCGAGAGGGCGATTTATCAATTACCGCGAGAACGAGTAGCCGATCGACAAGTCGCACGCCGGTAATTTGCATTCCGCCCGGCGTGCAGAGTGCTATCTGTAATGCGATTAAAGATAATGTTTACTAGTGTCGTAAATCGTATTATAAAATATGGGAGGAGATAGAATTTCTCGTGTGAATTGTAATTTATTTAATTTTAATGAATTTACATCTGCGACGTGTTATTTCGCTTCTCTCCCGTTCCAGTTAAATTTCATCTAGGAAGCTACGACAACATAAGTAAGCTAAAAAAGAATTCTGAAGTGTGTAAAAATAGTCAACTAATTTTAACTTATCTGCAAACACAAATGCTGGCTCGTTAAAATGGTTTTTTTTTTTTTCCTTTTTAGTTGAACGTTACGTTATCTTTCATTAGTGTGTGCGCTCGGAGTAATTTTGGACTTATCTAAACTGCGTGTTATAATCTGGTTCTGTCAATATCGACTTATTAAATAATGCTCATATTACCGTGAACTATATTCACGTTGAATTTCAGTTGGCAAGCTGTAAATTTTAATTTCATCTGTTTGTAATCTCATTGTTTCCCCTTATTCGTAAATTTAAAAAGAATTGAGATAGTTATTTAAAAATTGCTCAACTTTAACAGCTTGTGCTGAAATACATGTTTTTTTAGCTTTGCAATAATTGGCTTAAAGGCGATTAAGAAAGGACTTATTCACGTCTCAATTATCAGGCTTGATAGAATCGCGAGCGATAATTTGCGGTCATTGGAATCCTCCGGGGAAACACGCGAAGAGCGGAAACGATTGGATCTCAAATCCGTGTCTGATTAAAGTCCGAATTGAATCCGTGCCGATCGAACTGGCATTTCGCTCGTTAAAGAAGCGCTTTTGTTTTTGTCAGCGCGCATCTGCGATTATTCTTCTCGCTCGTGTTCGCACACCATGAAGCTATCGTCCCGAATCGATAACTCTCATTTCTGTACGACGAGGTGGGAAAGTAAATAGACTTTGGCATTTGCCACAACGTCCGTTTTTTGTTCCTGTTATATTTACGACCGAGATTTAGGGTCTTTCTTTCATCCACTAACACACAAGCCCATCGGGCATAAGCCAACCCTTATCTGATCCGTTTTTCACCTTATTCCTTTTTCTTGCTTCTCTTCAATATCCTATAGATGGCTACAATAATAGTGTCTGTCGAGACAAGGTCACATTGAGCAAACTGTTCTCGCGATTAAATTTGTTACGATCTAAATACCTCAATATGATTAAAAAAAAAATGAATAAAGGTTAATGAACGAGTGAATTATAAGTTGGAAATAAATAAACTATGATTCTATTGAAACTTAATGTAGCAATTGTGAGATCGCAATTTTTTGGACATATTTTATGTGTCTTACGCTTTATTAACGTTAACTTTTTTGCAATAGCAACATGCTGAAACAAAATACACGTCGCATAACATTTAAATTTCTTCACTTACAATCAAATACATGTAAATTAACATTCTTGTTCTCAACTAATCGCATACGTGCATTCGTTACATATTTATACATATGTGATTGTATAACTTATGCACATGAATATATATGTTAATTCTCTTAAAATTCAAGTTCTATAATATTCCATTGCGTATTATACCAAGAAAATCTTTCTAGGAGTAACTTTTAACAATTCTTAGACGAAAAGCATACAATGGAATTCGAACATACACATATAGCTCACTTCGGTCTGCGATTTACCTACTTATTTCCAGGAAAAGTTTCTTGGTTTTCCAAAAATCTCCACGAGTGAACTCTGAGAAACAATAAATCTTATAAGGATTTAGCATCGAGAACTTCGTCTTCAACTTAGCCTGTAAAAGAATATGCGATCCGTAATTTTCACGTTTTAAAACCACAAAAATTCTAAACGATATAGCATCGGGAAGAAAAAGATTAAAGAGAATTAGGAAAAGGAAAACGAGAAAACAGGAAAGAATGCATCAATGGGACGAGGGTAAATTGTGAACCTGGGAATGCCTCCGCCGAACCGATCTTATAATTTATTGTCGAGATTCTTGATCGAGGTAGCCTGTACCCGTTATTTAATGAGACGTCGGGATCTCTTATGATATCGATAGGGAAACAAAAAGCGAGACTACGTCTAGTGCATCAGAGGAGAACACGGAATCCTCCAATAAAGGCGTATTTCACGTTCTCGATCGGATCGCTTGATATCGCTTATCAGCGCAGGTATAATTCTCTGTTGATGTTATCTCGTGATAATATTGTCCCGCGATCACATCGGCGCATCTGCATTACCGTTGCTAAAGATACGATCGTAATACGTGTATATATCGAAGCAGTTTGATGTGAAACTAAATACGTAACTGGGGATGAACATATCGACATGCCAAGTTGCAGTCAGCTACATGATAGGTAGACCGAATATCTTCCTTAATGTCTAATGTTAACTAAAATTTTCATTATGTTAAAATTGTGTTAGAAAGTAATCACATTTTTGGAATACGAATATATAAAATTTGTGCCAATAAAATTTGGAATTGATCTTTCCTTAAAACAAATATTAAGGGAGACGATTATTTGTCAAATCACTATACGGTAGAAAACTTCGTATTTATATTAATGCCGGATTCTGTTAAGATTTTTGTGTTAAATTTTAACATATCTCAATGTTAATTTAACATGTGATTGTGTTGTTTGAATATTTTATATTAAGTTGATATTCAACATTTTTTAGTATTAAAAATAACATAATTTATGGATAAAGAAACAAATAACTTAAAAATGATGTAGTTTTTTAAAAATATAAATTCTAAGTTAAAGAAATAAAATGTATGTGTCAACATTATAACATATATAATATATAATATATAATATAAATATTAATTATACAATCTAATAATGTATATAATAATATATATTGTAATATTAATTTTACTAAAGAAATGTATTTTCACAATCTGTTTCTAAATTATGTCAAAGTATTACCATTTTTACGTTAATTTTTTACTTAATATTTATGTTACTTCCTAACACATTCATCTTGTGCTAAATTTAACACAAGTTTTCCAACTCTGTGCAGATTCTAATATCTTCAATGTCTCTTAATTAAATTAAACTTACGTCCATCGAACGTATTATCGAAGTTTCTCGATATTCTTGAAACATTTTACTACGATCTATAGATAATTGTTCTGAGAATAAGAGTACATATATAAGTTACATTCTCGCAACGCATTATACATATTTGTCACGAGTACATTTCGCGTCAAAAAAGCCTTATCAAAAGCGATTGCGTGGAGTGATATAGCAAGGCTCGAATCGCTATGCGCGCCTCGCCGATGACAGCAATGACTCATCGTAATTTGGTGGAGTCTCTTGCAAATAAGACCGATAAAAGGCAGATTGCGTATTAGTCGCGTAGCTGATAAGATTCGACCATACTCTAATCGCTTGTTTTTTGCCGTTAGTCACAATCATCGCGGCATCGTAAGCAGAATAAATAACTCGCGATATTTCTGCTCTGTCTACCCACGCGGGCACATAATTCGGGCGATAAAAATTACGCTGGATGACGGTTCGCCTGAAAAAGGGATCCGCTGTGCCGTATATAATGCAGCTCGAGCTAGACTTTTGACCTTTAATGCTAAATTTAACAATGCCGCAGTTATACGAAACGAGGAAATACGTAGAGACCACACTTGAATGAATTTTTAAGTAAAGCCTTGCATACGCTCGGAATACATTACGAACAAACGCAGTTCTAAAATAACTTTTGCGTTGCTATGTCGTTTTTATTCAAGCAAAGCTGACTGTAATTAAGATAATGAGAAGGAATATTCTTTTTCGCGACTAATTAACGAAATACGGCAGGCACGTTGTTCGAAACGTCGCGCGCGATGTATCTTGAATAACATTGTTCTTTTCCTACATCCGACAATCTCGGTGCACTCTTAAGACTATCGACTTTATTTCATACGATAGATGCTTGATACAAGAGGATCGTAAATCGTCGACGAGGCGACACTGCCGATATTATCAGTGCGAATCGGTCGTCCAAGAAACGAGATACCTCATTCTTCTGGAAAAACGATAAATTGTGATAACCACAATATTTTTTTTTTTTACTGACTAATACTGTGTCCTTGCTAAATATTCTGTCAAAATCGAAAATCTTCATTTAAACTTTATATCGGGATCACAAAATCGACATGATTCTATCAGACTATCTTAAAATTCTATGAACTAATTGGAAGAAGATTGCTTTATGGGTAAATGTATAAATTCTTGAATTATATTATAACAATTATACAAAAATAACGAATTATAAGAAAGGATCTTTTATCGCGAATTGAAAGAAAATGTAGATTTACATGTGAACTTTTATAAAAGATATATAGGAATATAATGTGCCCAAAAATATCAAGAGATTATCGATCCCGTTCTCGGAATATAGTTTTTAGAAACCGGTGTGGAATATCCGAACCAGCTGCAGTCACAATAACTTCGTAAAAATTTAAATTCGGACAAGTCAAAGGGAAGGACATCTTATAAAGGGATTAATCAGAAACGCCCACTGTTACTGGAATTTCACAGCGACAATGGACGTCACTATTCGTCTCCTTCATGGCAGACACACGGTTTCGGAGTCTCTTCCGGTGGAAATTGGCGGAAGCTGCGAGTCACGTTCGGGATTTTCACGAGCGTGGGGCTCTCTAAGATGTGTATACTGCAGGCAAAAAAAAGAACGCCAGAGGAGAAGAGATCCTTTCTTCCTATTTCGTCTACCCTCTTTTCGTCCCTTAACCGACCTTTAGTGCCGCTCGTTCTCACCCTCGAGCTCACGAATAGATCCCCTCGAAGGACCAGGCTGATCGGGGAAACCCGCTCCGATAACATCGATGTCTTACGCTTTTCCTCGAAGATTTACGGTTTCTTTGTCTCGAGAAGACACACCGGTTCTAGGGAAGATACTGCAGCGAAAAAATCACAAAATACTTTATGAGAAACTCTATTTCTGTTTCTCCTCCTCGATAATTTTTTCTAAGCTATAGCGCTGTTTCCATGATAAGCATCAATTTTTAATAAAGATTCTAAAGATAAAATCATAAAATTTATATTTATAATTAATTAAAATTCTCTTATCTTTCCACTTATCCCGAGCTTAAAGCTTAATTTCTGGAATCCTGACAATTTCGCTGATAAAAATAACTTTAATCGGTTACCAATTAAGTAGGCGCAAAAGAAATGCGTATTCCAAACTAAACAAGAATTACGAATTTTTTTATTCAACCGCTCTTTCATCATTTAAGCTTGACAATAAGGAACAAACGTCCTGACAAGAATCCCAATAAAACTGGACGTAACGTACATGTACGACGTTCGTACGGAAGCAATATTTTCGCCGGAATTTTTGTACAGAATCGCCGGTGACGTTATTTCTGGTCGAATCGATAATCCCGACCCTCGGTATACTTTGGACTACTCGTCCGGCGAGTTTCGCGAGCAACGCGAATGAAGGGAAGCCGCCACCGCCGTTTGAATGGGAGGCCCTCGGCGTTGTGCTGCGCCTACCGAGGGCGATCACTCACGGGGAATAAAAGCGAATAAAGAGGTACGGTGACGGGCTCGGGCCGAGGACGACGACGCCTCCGAGCGACGCCCGCGTGGGCTTTTTATAGCGAGGCCGCGGATAACGACGATCTTAACCACCACCGGGTCGTCCGTAAAATATTCAGGTAACGTCCTACCTCTATCGCACCTATTTTCGCCCCGGCACCGTTCTCGAGAGCGCGAGCGCGCCGCCCCACTTCTCTTCCGGGGGAACTCGTTGAACTCGGTCGGCTAACAGCCGCGGCCCTCTCCGTCGCGCTCGCTCGCACCACCCGGCGGCAGGATAATTGGACGACCGAGTGACAATCTGACAGGTGACAACCGCGACACGATTGTAACCGGTCGACAGGCGGGAGCATTCCGATGAGAGACGATGCGAGAATGACTGGAGTGTACGCGCGGAGAAAATTAATCTCTCAAGCTGGATCATCTCCCGGCGCGGCATGCGTACTTTAATGTATATGAACCATTTTGAAAGCGACGTAAACGCAAGAGATCGAGAGACTTAGCAGGAGCAAAAACATAAAAAATTGCATTTAAATACAAGATACTTTCAAAATATTTAATACAAGATACAAAATACTTTTATATCAAATATTTAAATACAATACATTTTTTTATATTATTTATACTGAAGATGATCCAAAACTGAGGATTAAAACGTTTATTTATAATTTCTGATAATATTATATATTATTTTACACGCGAATATCCAGTGTTGACTTTTATGGCACTAATTTATACTTCGATTTATTTCCACTGAGCCATTTCTAGTTAGTCAACACTTTCGTGTTTTGTATTTAAACGTAGCGGTCGTGGCACACAGTCATGCGTTTGCTTTCTGTGCCGAAGATCCGGGTTTAAATCCCACTGATCAGAAACATCTGATTTTATTCGATCGCTGCCTCTCAGAAGGCAATGGCAAACTTCCGAGGAGTATTTTGCCAAGAGGACCCCTCTAAATTAATCCGTTCGAAACCGGCGTTTAAACTGTAGGTGCAGTATATTGTAATTTGTAATGTAAATTGTAAAAAGCGCACACTACAGAAATACGTTGAGAGGTCACTACGCTCTGACGAAAGCTAAAGAATGATGATATCGGGGTAGAGCGTGAAATATTTAAGACAAGCATACCTAGGCTACAGTAGCCTAGGTAAGCTTGTCTTAAATAGTTCACGCTTTTAGATAGGCACAGAGAGATAGCTCATTGGTTTTAATTTTTTACAGAACAGCTTCAATCACAAAATGTTGAAGAGTTAAACCAAGTGAAACCATTAATATTATGTGATGGTGTATTCACTTACATCTTATAGAGAGAGGTATATGAAATAAATGTTTAAAATTTGTTTTAAATCGTAGATGGATCATTAATTGGGTAAAGTCGCCAATTATGGGATAGGTTCCTAATATGAGGTAGCGAGGTTTCTGCTATATTAATAAGCGCATGTGTGTGTGTGTGTGTGTGTGTGTGTGTGCGCGCGCGTGTGCGTGTGCGTGCGTGCGTGTGTGTGTGTGCGTGCATGCGTGTGCGTGTGTGTGTGTGTGTGTGTATGTGTGTGTGTGTGTGTAGCCGATACCATCATAAGCTTATTACTCTTGGGGTGAAATCTATTTAGGGTAACTGCGGTATATACGCCGTAGCTATCGATAACTTAATTTATCAAGTATTA
>QKQZ01081615.1:0-20622 GCA_003595255.1 Solenopsis fugax | reverse complement strand
TATATATAATGGTATCTTTGATAATGTTAAGGAAAAAATTGCAACAAAAAGTTTAACGCATAACGGTAATATATACAATAATAATTCATTTTAGTATATAAGATAAGGATTAACAGGGGAGCAATAATGAACATGAATATAATGAATAAGGGAACAATAAAATTATACAGTCTGCTAGAAGCGGAAATTAAGAAGCTCGTAAAAATGCTTTTGTCTTGGAATTTCCGCTTACTATTTCCGTTCACAAGCGTCACTGGAATATCCCACTAAAACTTGTTTATGATAACTTTTGCGGTCACGCTGCGATAAAGGATAACCCTTCGTCAAAATGAAAGTAAACAATGTACCACAATTATTGATGATATAAATGAAAAGCAAATAGAACATGATTTATAGCAATGACGTCAATGATTGTAACAGGTCACTAGCATTATATGTAATCATACATGATGATTTTGTCATTTACACAACAAACAACAAGGGAAAACCCGGAGTTAATCAGTTCTTGGAAAATTAATAATTAGTTTTATTAGTAATAATTGATTAATTGAGTCTTTCAGTAAATCATAAAATATAATTTCTTATGATAATAATAAATGAATTAAATAAAATTACTGTAAAAATAATATATTTTATTTAGTGTTACAATTATAAATAAATAAAAAAGGCATCTTTTGTATTTATATGCATATACTTCAATTAATAAAATTATGAAACATACCAATTAAAAAATTATAAGTTTATTTAAAGTGTATTAATGTTCAATACAGGCATAAATTTCAATACATACGCATATGAAAGATTTCATTATTTCTAATTTATTATTCTAATTTATAGTATAAATAAATGTTTTCATTTATCTTTGGTAAATTGTCATTCGATAAAGTTAACATCAAATATCGAATGTAGATTCAAAAAATTTATGAAAATTTATAACATTCGTACCGAGTATATATAATAATAATATACAATAATAATATGTATCTTGTTATAGAATTGTTATTGCAGAATCTTTAACTGTAACAATAAACACGGAAAGAACGATTTTATTGAAATATCCAAAAATTTAGCTAAAAATATAAATTTGAAAATAAGTTTGTTGAATCATCAAAATAATTCATGTAGGATGTTCAACAATAAATGCAGGAAGTTTTGACATTCTAACATTTTAAGCATCTTGTATATTTTTTGTGGTTCAACAAAGTTACTTTCAGATCTATATCTAAGCTAAATTTTTAAATACTTTATCAAAGCCGTCTTTCGGCGCAGTTTTTTTAGAGCGATACTGTATTCAAAGTGTCACTAATATATCCTAAGAAAAAATTCTCTTTTCTTATATTTTTGTCGTTTATAAATTATTGGATTAAAGTCGTTTAAGAATTATTGCCCATGTAATTTAATATATATTAATCAAAGCGAATGACATTCAATTAAGCCACTTGCTTAATCGGGTTCTTAGTCACATCTATTAAATCACATCTGTAATTGCCTATTATTATAATACTACTATAGAGCATCATGCAATGTGTTAATAGTATGCTAATTATTCTATCTAACATTTCCTTCTGTTAAATCTAAAATACATTCTACATGTTTAGGATGCTTTACCTCAGATTTTGTGCTCCGTGCTTTATCTTTAAGAACCACGGAGTAAAAATGTCATGTAGAAAAAATTTTCTAGGAAAAACTTCTCTCCTTATCTTTTTTTCTTTCTGTATTTTAAGATATAGGTTGTAATCTCCGAATTTGAGGCAATGCATCCTGCATAATTTATGTAACAAACCTTTTGTTAGAAAAAGAAATTTAAAATAGTATTTCTTAACTTTGGTCTTCATAGTTAAAAGAGCCAATGCAAAATATGCTTGAGGAAAAAAAAACATTAAACCCAGAGTAGGATTGCATTAAAGTTACATTCTACTTATCACCACTACACACCACAAGCATTATTTCCTTAGTTATCAGAACTTTACGGTAATTTACCGGACGTGGGAATTATGGTCGTCGTATCCGGGTTAAATCGCGACGGAAACTCCTGCTGCATTTTCCCAGTAGTTCCAGACGTACTCATGGGATCCTGAACTTTGCCTATGTAAAGAATGGTGCCGGTGGTCTCATCCTCGATATAAAACACGAACGGATGATTGGCGTGGAACGTGCTCTCTTCTATTTTATTTCCAATCTGTATTTCTGTAGCAAAAGGAGAAAATGTAAGCACAAAGATTTATGAAGTAAGAATGTAAGGGAAAAAAACATAGATAAAATTTTTTTTATAACATTTTTTGCTCCTGACTAGAATGAAATAACTCTAGAAACTATTATGTATATTTTTATTATCAGAATATTTTTGAAATAAAGAAAATATATAAAATTACTTTGTACCTTTTTGGTAAAATTGATTATTGTGTAGCAAATAAATTATTAACATTTATATTGATCTTATGATAAAGACCAAAAAATTTTAACTAAATAATTCAATGAAATTATTTAGAGAGTACAAAGTCATATTGTATATCTTACATAGATATTTGTCGTTGCTTACTTACATACCTCAGTTTATTATTTATTTAAACATGTAATCTGTTAAGCAATATACCTGATGCGGCATAAGCAGTTGTCCCGTTTTCATTCACCTCTATTCCAGTCTTGTGCACTACATCGGACACTTGCAAATGTCTGGAAGCTCGTCTCGTTTTTGCTATACCCGTGAGCAGCGCGGTGTCGTCGAAGATATCACGGATGCCAAGCTATTATAGAAAAATAAGTATATAATCACATCCACATAATTACGATAATTATTTCTAATAAAAATGTGAGATCGCTAAAAAAAAATGTAAATTTTATACATAAGAGAAATTGTAATTCTAATTTCGTCAGTCTTTAGCTCTAATATATTTTTCAAGCTTTTATTGAACAATATGTAAAACTTTATTTTATGCATTTGAGACTATATAGAAACATGTGAATAAATTACTTCGCGCAAGGTATTTTCCAGGTGGCTCGTAAACTCGAACTTGAACTTTGGGATCCAAACGTCAAGTGGCAGTTCCTGCATAGCCCACATATCTCTCATCAATGTAAACGGATTAATCTCGTTGATAACATGATCCACGCCTGTCAGTGTGTGCGGCAGTATAATATACATAGCGAATTTTGAGCCCTGAAAAATTTTACATTTTATAATTTTTGCTTAATTAGCAACAATTCATTCAGTTCACTAAATCAGGCTATTACGTACGTCGTACGGAATTCGCAGAATTTTTGCATCGAGCCTGGACGATTCGACGTGATAAAATCGACCCACAGTGTGCATATACGGCACATCTACGCTCTCGTTACAGTTTATGTGAAATTTGGAAATTCGAGTATTTTCAGGCGCAAAGTATTTACGGCGCCAAGAGCCTTTGAAGAATAATCCATTCACAATCAGCATCACCGAGTCCTTTAAACCCTTTTCTAGAACGCGAAATAGAAAGCGGATACTCCTAAATCTCAACAGTTAAAATTTCAACAAAGCTCTCTTTCAGACGAAAAATTATTTTGCAGATATCAGATTGTACTTACACGTACCATATGTCTGAATTATTATATAATATTAAACATAAAGATTTGTTCAATTTGATTAAATATTTTCTTAATTTTTATAGATTATATCATCAAGCTTGGAGATAAAACATGAATCAATAAATCGAGATATCTTCAAGCAAACCTACCATCGTCTATCATTTTTTCGATGTGTCCATTCGTAATATTACTGACCCAAGAATTAACTGTGGTCGCGATTGCGTGAGTGTCGGACAAATTAGCGTTGATCACATCGGTATTGTAAAAGGTTTTTACCGTTGCTGTGTAGCGTTGTCTGGTCAGCACATTGTTATCGATATAAATGCGCGAACCTAGATTTAAAGTGTACGCAGGAGATGGAGTCTGTAAATAAAAATCTCTTTATTAATTTATAAATTATATGCCTAAAAATATTGCTATTTTTATAATAATATTATTTTCTACATGTATATAAATTATTTGTATAATTCACCTGTAAAGATCTCAGAATATTAGTAAACTTCTCTCTAGTAGCCAATATGCTGACTGGAAGTGACATGACTCCGGCGAGTTCGTGTGCAGTTTGGTCCTGTGCTCCCTCATAAAGGAGCACTAACGCTAATTTTACAGATATCGGTGACAGCAGTACATTTCCTCCATTTGCTCTGCCCAGATTCTGAAGAAACGTTAAAACTAGAATATCGGCGTTAACAGATTAACTATAATAAATTAGTCAGACGAAATTAACGTTTAATTTTAATTAAAAGCTTAAAAGCAATTCAAAAGGCGTCTAAGAAATCTTTACATCTAGAAAGATCTCTTTTACATGTCTTGCACATTTAATTTAATTATAATAATTAATTTTAATTTTTCAGATATATAAATCAGATAATCATTATTGATAAATTTACGCAAGAGGAACATTTTACAAACATAAATAATACCCTAAATAACATCCAATCAAATATGGTGAAGCGTTCGCCTTGATAGGGTACAAAATCTTCATCATCTTCAACTTGAGGATTAATTTGTGAAGTGTTCGTCTGTACGAGACTTTGCGTCATGGCGCACGCATCTTCTTTTATAAAACCCACCGCAATTGAGAGGCATAGTAAATATCCTGTAATTAAGATATTTCTTTACTTATAATTTACATATTGTAGAGAATTTTATCATTAATCATCGATTCTCCTGTCCGTAGTTAACTGTTCAATTTAAAATCGATCTTTGCTTTTGACAGAAAGATTTAACGAAGTACTTACCGTGTTTTTTTATTAAGAATCCTTGGAAATAAAAGAATTGTGTATGTGGCGTATATAATTTCTTCAGTTACTTTTTTAATTTTAAATAAGTGCCTTAACAGAACTCAAAAGCAGGCTGACGTTATTCGTCGTCACTTTAACGTCAAAATAACGTCTTTGACATTTTCAGCATTTGATGACATTGTCAACTTGCTACTTGGAAATTTTAATTCTTAATTTAATTATATTAACATATTTTTTACAAGAAATAGAAAATTAAATTTAAAAATATAAAAAAAGATGGTGTTCTTATAATAGAATTAGATTTTCATTAAGAATATATCAAATCATATCAAATTAATTTTAAAAAATTATAAATAAAAAATTAAAAATTATGAAGAAAAATTAATGTTGTTAGTATTATATAAAGCGAATAATTAGTATTAAATTTTACACTAGTTTCTTTTAAATTTTATTAAACGATTTTATTATACAGCAACATAATTCTTTCTTTTAATGATTTTAATGATTTTCTTTCGATGTTTTAAGAAATAATATATTTATTTCCAAGAATTCTTTGTGATTATTGCCTGATAATAAATTTTCTGTTTCAAACGTGCATTGTACATGTACAATTCTTGTTTTGTGTAATTCACAATCTCGACACATTTCTAGATGTGTTTCGATAATAATGACCACATAAATCCTTATCCGAACGGAAACCGCATTTTTGTTGGCGGTCAGCAACCTCGTTGACAAACAAGATCTTGGACTTTTTATAATATATGACGAAACAAAATTTAAAATTTTAATATTGACCTTCAATTCAATTGCATCTTGACACTTTGCCTTCACATTTTTCTGCGGAGTTTTATCCGAGAAAATTTAATCTTTTCTTGTAGATTCAATAACGAACTAAATGACTTCATGACTTACTTTAAAACTTTACATTTTTTTCAATCACAATAGAGATTTAAAAATTTTTAAATCTGATAAATTTAAAAAACATGAATAACAGCAACATGAAACAATATTGTTTCAGTTAGGCAATTAGTTATAATACAGTTCAGACAAATTAATAACAGTTTAATCAAATTACATCTCCATAATCAATCTTTATAATTTTGTTATCACTTAAGGATTTCAGAAAAAATTGATAAGAAGAATAAATTTCTAAAAATTTACGGAAAAAAGATATTACTTACCCAGTTGGAGTCGCATGATCGGCAAGTCTCTACACAATATCAAGACTTGTTAGCCTCGGATAGCAGCTTTACAAATTAACGTGATTTTTTATCTTTAACGCTCGTGATGATCAGACCAGCGCTTACAACGCGACCAGTGTATGGTAAAGATCAAAACCGGTCAGTGTCTGACGATCCAGTGGATTATAGATCCCATCCACGAGAAAGAGTAGTGGTAACATGCGGAGAGACGTGCGGGGAAATCGCAAACAGGAGGAGGAAACAGGAGGTGGTCAAGAACGATTCTGCACGTGTTAAATCACTTATTGATAACACTAGTCATAAAACCTCTGCGGTATCGTGTAAAAGAGAAGAGGATCTTGTGCGGGAAATTTCATGTTCCGCAATTGCACGTGCGTTTAAAAATAAATCCTCGTCAAGATAAAATTTTTAAATGCGTTAAATAATAAATTAAATAATAATAATATATATATAAATATAATAAATAATAAGTTAAAAAGTCTCTGTTGCGACTATGAAAATATAATCGCAATGAAATCGAGAACATTTTATTTTTGGAAATATGTTCAAGTTAAAAATCATTCAGAAATGCCCGATGGAAATTTTTCTTAGAATTTTTTTACAAATTTTAAAATTTTTGTATAATTTTATAACTTTTTAGAAAATTTCTCAGATTTTTTATACAAATTAGAATACTTGTCTAAGATGTTGAGAAATTTTATATCTTTTCTAGAATTCTTCATATATATATATAAATATATATGTGTGTTTGTGTGTGTGTGTGTGTACACATATATGAATTGTGAAATATCCTAAGATTTATTTCGTATAGTATCTGATGAAATTTTATAAAAGCTAAAAAAGTTTAAAATATTTTTTAGAATGAGAAATTTAGGAAATCTTAAGATATTTCAGAATTTACATATATGAGAAATTATAAGAAAAGATATAGATTTTCTCAGTATTTTTAAAAAGTGTTTCAATTCATATAAAGTTCTAAGAAAAATTGTCACACCAGACATATGTAAAGAAATTATAAAAATTATTGAGAAATATACATTTAAAAAATTGCAACGATATTTTAACAAATATATTCGCAAGAAAAAATGTACATCAATGTCGGTATTTAACTCTAATTAATACCAAAATTGAATTAATTATCAATGTTATTCCTTAACATTTTCCTTTAAAACACAAAGCAAGGAACGCTTAACGTAGACTTATGTGACACTTATGTTTTTACCGGCTCCAGAATACCTAGAATTTTTTTATTACCTGACAAGATTGTTTGATAAATATAATCAAGCGTGACTATGCGTTCAGGTGAACGCATGGGAAACAACCGACATTTTTTAAAGTAAACAAAAAATCCTGGTAATGAAATGATATCATACTTTGTAAGCGACGAGTGAAGGAAGTGGAAACAATAGGGACGTTAAATATTTCGATGACAGGTAAAAATGTAAATCGTTTAGAGGAATGCTTCATCATTTATATTAAAACGTTTCAAAGTACAGACATCAAAGACTAACATGTAATTTGTATTCGCAATACAAAAAATACTACATAAAAAATATACAAAATAATGATGAAGAAATCAAATGTTAAATGCAAGAAATGTAATGAAAAAATTCGATTAATAGAATACATAAACAATATCAAAATTTAATTATGATCATTCTTGTCATCATCATCATCATGCATCTTGGTATATTTCTCCATTGCTGCATAGACCTTACTGACCAAATCTTCAAGATAGGGCTGATCTGCGATTGCACGGGCAGTTTCTTCTTTTGACTGGGCAAACAATCAAATTATTAATAACGAATTCGATTAAATGCACTGACGCACATTAAAGCCGTTATATACAAATTGATGTAAAGACATATGTTAATTAATATAAATATATAAACGGATTAAATCGCCGATTAACTCAATATACTTTATTGAAAAATACTGCGGTTTTGGAAAATATGTAGTTTATCATATCTTCATTTCACTTTTACATTTAGATTAGATCAGTATACGATTTAAATGTGCATCAGTGCGCACCAGTGCAATCCGATTGAACTCCTTATAAATATAAAATTATAATTAATTGAATAAACATCGATGATCATACATGCACATTATTCATACAAATACAAAGTACCGTACGTCCATTTGCGGTTGTGCATTAGAATTAAAAATTACTCTGTATAATTAGTAAACCGTAAACATATAAAAAATATAAAAATAAATCGACTAATTGATCAAAGATTTACGGGAATTGAAATGAGATGAGTATTGCGATTTTACTTTTATTATTACTTTTATTGTTGAAAAAAGTTTGGAAAAAAGAAAACAATTATTTCGAAGAGTTTATAAATTAAATTAAATAGTTCACGCAAACTTGGCCAACAAATCTTATTCTAAGTAAATAATATTAATATTATTATAGTAAATATTAATATTATTTACTTAGCAAAAATCGACAGTATTTCTCGGAAAGATCATCGTATTTTTAAATTTATAAACTAAATTTTAGTTAAAGTTTATTCACTAGGATAAAGATAGATGGCAAATTTTTGAAAGCGCTTCAAAAGAAGAAAAAGAAATAAATAAATGTTTTCTATCTTACTATCATTGATTTTATAGTGTGGCAGATCGTTGTGTAGCCGCAAAGCAGGTACGCAAAGGAAGTAGACATAAGAACAACTGCGATGCCATGTAGTGCATAACTGCCGAACTGTTTGCCGTAATGTTGTAAGTTATTGAAGAACTTTGACGTGTCTTCGGGAGCCTTATTCTCTTCAACTTTCTCGACGTCCCTGTCAGGTCTCAATACTCCTGTCTGATACTCCGGATAGGTAGGATAAATAAAGTCCTTGGTCGATCCTTGGGTGTCTCTGACTATCCTGTTGTGATATGGGCTGATTGCTCCCACACATCCAATAACAATCAAACAAATGATCACCGTACGATACATCTTTTCTTACTTATAAAACTGGATCTGTAAAAATTGTGTAAGAACGTTACTTAAAAGAAAAATTTATAAATACTTAAATTCAGTCACCGATCAGTTATTATTTAACACTTAAGTTGTATTTGCAACGCAACGTTAGTTCTTAATTATTTCATTGTTAGTTATTTAGTTATTCACACTCAATTTCGTGAAATTGAATACTTACAAGAGGTTGCTTCTTCAACGATCTGGAGGTACTTCTGAACAGAAATTTGGAACTAAGATTCGTGGGGCTTGCACTCAGCTTTTTATACACGTTGTACCAGTACACAGAGTCACTTTACTGATAATTTTTCTGTAGATTTACTAATGGTTTTTATCCTCGTATCTAAAAAGAAACTTTACGCATTCTATATTCATGACATAACAATAACAGCTTGCTGATTATCCTATGTTATCGGTATCATGGGTACTGGTATTTTCAGGTAAATATGGAATTTGACAATAGACGCATTGTCGAACATTAGAAGTAACAGAGATATGAATAAATCGATTAACGATTTCATATTATAATTATTTTCTGCGCAACTTGCCTGTTTACTGTTAAAAATAATATATTGATTGTGGTTAATTTAAAACAAGTGTTATTGATAAATCCATAAAAAATTCATCACAAATACAATAAACGGTAAAAATTACGGAAAACGTATAACAGTAAAAGTATCATTAAAAGATTTTTCAGTAGATGATGAGGTAAAATGTATTTTGGATGGGAAATCACGCGTTTCACGCGAGCGGAGAATAACGGAAAAACGCTGTTGTTCATAAATCTGTTATTTGATTAAAGATAGATCTGTACATGATTTTATTATAATACAAATACGTTGCTGTATAAAAATACATATGAACGATTAACGAGTATTCACATTCTGTACATATGAAAATAAATTTCTCATTACGCTCCATAACTGATTATTAACTGATCACAGCTCAATTTCACATTTTTGTTCACTTAGTCATCTTGCTCCTGGACTTGTAAGCGCAGTTTTTCGATCTCATCCTCGCTGCTCATAGAGTGATTTAAGATATTCGCCTTTTTCTTTTTGATATGTTTTGTATCCTTGCTGGAACAAAAACGTTTCCGTCTGTTTTGTTCCAATTGCCTTTCCATTTTATCTAATAACGAGTCATTATGGGCGAGTATGCTTGGCTCAGCATCTCCAGCGATGCAAAATGAATCCTAAAATCAAAATGAAACACACATTTCATTAATTTATACATAAAAAATCATCAATTATTTGTACCCAGTATCTGCAGTTATTTATATATTATTTTAAGGAATGGCTTTATGTTTATTTAACTTATTAGAATATATTGGATTGTATTGGATTGGAACACGTAGCATATATATGATCGAATAAATCTATGTACAAATATCAAAACATTGCATTTCAATTAAAAAACACTATTAACTTTTGTTCCAGCTTAATATATTTGCACTCAATATATTAATCTCTATTTTTATTTTAAGATAAAAAAATGTTATCCTTTTTAAATTATCTAAGTTAATGTGAACAATAACGAGTATGAAGTATTGTAATTAGCTTCAACCTTCAAGTTACCATTTTTTTAATAAGAGAATTTTTTGAAGTGGTAATAACAGATTGCACAAAAAATCCACAGTTACGCAATGAAAAAATTAAGTATTATAAGTATTATAAGTGATTCAAAAATTTTTACAAAGAAATTTGTTAATTATTATAATGTGAGTTATATATTCCCTCTAAATTTTTTAATTTTGATTTTTATTTGCACATTAATCTAAATCAAAAGAGAAAAAATTTTTTTATTAGATGGAATTATTTGAAGAACTCTTGTTTTTAATATATAAAAATTTATAAGTAAAAATATGAATATAATTTTTATATCCTAAATTATTTTGCTCAATAGCGATATTATCTTCAAATTATTTAGATCAAATATATAATTTTATCTTTTATATATTAGAGATAAATTTAAAATTAAATCTTTGTCTTAATTAAGACAATTTACATATAATTTATCTTATTTGGATAATTTATCTAAGCGCAACACACACTGTGCCAATCCGAGATAGATAAAATAATTATAATATATTCGATAATATACATACATTAACATACGAATCTTCTTTTAATGGCGAAAGCTGCGAATAGATCTGTATATCAGGATCAGGTGACCGTGGTTCCCTGAAATGGAAAGCACCTGGTCTCTTTATCGGACTCTTGATGGTTCGCAGATAATGCGCATGCATATCATCTTGATCTTGTGAAAGTTGTGTATAGCTCACGAAATCCGTAAGATCTTCGTCATCTGTAACGACGACTTCATCCGAACTGACATCGGAATCTACTTCTACTTCGTCATCTATAAACTCATTTCTGGCAATGTTGCGTTTGAGCCTATGTTTGCTTTTTTTCTGTGGGAGATTTTCATTTGAAGGAAAGAGCTGTTTTCGCGAATCAGATTTTAAAATACTTCTATCCGTTGCGTTGTTGACGTATTTATTAGGCGCTTTGAAGACACTCAAATCTATTGTATTCGAACTTCCTTGGGTTATCTGCTTTTGTACATTAGAGTTAGATTTAAAAATATTTCTATCCGGTGCGTTGTTGACGTATTTATTAGACTCTTTGAAAACATTCAAATCTATCGTATCCGAACTTCGTTGGGCCTTATTTCGTCTCAAAGATAATTTTGAACGTATATCACGTTTCGGCGTTGATTCGCCACACGGTTTCAAACTTCTCAATGTATTATCGGAACAACTATCCTTAGTATTCAAATTTTTCGATTCATTCATCAGACCAAAATAATCGTTTCTAATTCCCGAATTTTTCGATGTACTGGGCATGCAGCTAATATCTTTGGAATCTTTTGACAAATTGCGAAAGTAACTGCTTTCAAGCTCATTAAATTTTTTAGCGTTAACTTCTGTAATCATAAAATCTTCATCGGAATCATCTAGGAAATCAAGAGATTGTTTAACATTATGTGACTTAGCAATAGAATTGCAATGAGTATTTGATAATATGATGTTATCTGTCCTCGAATTCGTGTCGCCTTTCCCACCTTTAATATCATTTTTAATATTAACTGAAATCCAGTCAATACTATCTTCGTTAATCGATTTTTCTTTACTTACAAAAGATTTTCTTGATGTTTCTACATTTTTTTTCACTTGTGCTATTTCACCAATAGCTTGAGTTATGGATAATAAACTTTCTTCAGCTTTGGAATTACACATTGATTTGTTCTGACGTATTGACTTATTCTGACTTTTTGAATTATTTTTATTAGAATCATACTTAATAAATTCGTTTAGATCAACGTCACTATTAAAATCTTCATCTTCCATTTCATCTATAAAATGAGCGAATCTAAGTGTTTGAAGAGGTTTAGTGAGTTTTATAGATGCTGACAGATTTTGATCAGTTTTAGGGACATTATCTTTATTATGCAAAGTTTTTATATCAGTTTTATGCATTGTGTTGATTTCTCTTACAGTTTCAGGGAAAACATTTAAATGATTCGGAGATATCGTATTTCGCAATGACGTATCATCCTTATCTTCTAAATCGTCTTCAATTGAACTAAATGACTCATTTAATATATCCTCAAATATAGAAGGTTCCAGGTCTTCTAATGTATTAATTGATAATTCGGCTCTTGTGTCAGTTATAATTTTATTTTCCTCTTTCATATCAGATGTAGAAGGTTCAGTATTTATCTCCATATCTGTGATGTGTTGGTTTAGATATGAAATTGCTGTTTCATTCGAATCAGAGCTCTCATCAAGTATATCTTCAAATCTTATTTCATCATTATTAATAACACTCCTCTCATTTCGGAGAGTACCCCAAAAGTTATCGTCATCGACATTGATGTAATCATTATTATCATGAATATTATCATCTTCATTGTTTTTACATTGTGTTGATGAATTATTTTCATCTTTACATTGCGTTAAATTATCTACTGTTAAATTATCTAAAAAAGAATAATTAATAATTTCTACGTTAGGCACTACAAAATTGAATAAATCTTCAGTCGATTTTGACGCGGGAATGTAAGTCATATCCATTTGAGACACAGCTTCTGAAGACATCTCTTCTTCTGATCTCTTTAGGGCGCATAATGTCAAGAAATCGATCCCCGAGTTGTCGTCAGTTAATAGTTTAACATTATTAGGATTTATCCTATTATTAAACTTGTTATTATTTTGCGTTGTTAACTGAGTAAGAATATTGCAGGTGTTATCTCGATTTTGTTCATTACATTTACCATCGGCAAGAAACTTCATCATTGACGATTGACTTGGAGTTCCTTTTTTAGATGAGTCTATGAAATATATATTTAAAAAAAAATTTTTTTAAATATGTCCACTATTATGATAAATATAAAACAGTTGAGAAAAAAATTGAATTATTCATAAAACTCACTTTCTTTCTGTTTCATACTGAATGCGTCATTCTTTTTATTGACATTTTTCCTTTTCCCTTTACCTTTTACAAGTGGTGTCTTTGGTAATACTGTAATATGTATCTTGTGACATTCCGGAGTAAATTGATTTGGTATCATTCTAGGATTATTATTATACAAGGAAGATGATATGTTGCTCGTATTTAATATTTTATTATTCAGGGAGTCCCTTTTGGAAAGCGTAGATTTCAAATTCTGCAAAATATTTCTATTAGTTGAAGTGCATATAAAAAAAATTATAGTATATAAAAAAAAATTGTAGTCTTTAGTTACCTCATGTTCTTTTCCATCTGTAACAAGAACAATTATATGACCGTCTCGTTTGCGTCCTGTTCTACCCATTCTTTGAACCAATCGTATCGGGGAATGTTGTGATACATCAAAACATATTATCAGGTCTACTTCTCCGACATCCAATCCTTCTTCACCTGTAGCATGCGTCATCAAAGAATTAATATAGAAACAGGTAAAAATCATATAAAGTATGGCATAGTATATGCATGATGATTAATACCACTATTTTGCCACGCACCTATACTTGTCGAAATCAGCACATTCACGCGATTACTTCGAAAATCTTCCAACGCTTTTATTTGTTGCTTCTGCTTCTGACCAGCTTGACCAACGAACATCTGTGGCCTAATTGTCGGTTTTGATTGCAAGAGCAAAATATAGACTTCACTGACTATGTCTCTGTACTGAAGATTCATGTGGAATAACATTAAATTTTCTGAATATACAATAAATTAATTTTTTTATAGTGTAATTTCCAAAAGTTTTAAATGAATAGCATGTTATAGTGTTTATAAACAAGATAGTCTGAAATACAAACTTCGACGAAAACTATAGCTCTTGTGTCCTTTCGCTCGCCATTGTTACTGTTGAAATGATGCTCAAGCAACTCTTTCAATTTATGAAATTTATTATGTCCAAATATGATATCTGTTGATATCTGAAATAATTATTCCATTTCATATTATAGTCTTTTCAAGTTTTATTATTAAAATAATTGATAATAACCTCAGATATTTCTCCATTAGGATACAATTCTGGAAACGGTCCGAGAAAAGTTCCTATGTCATAAAGTAAATCTCGTAATCGATCTTCACTGTGCAGCCAATATTTTTTATCTGAATGAGCTAAAAATTAATTTTTTTTAAAAAGTCGCATTGATAAATCACATGTAAAAAATCGTGGTCTTTTATAAGATTAATTGCAATATAGTTGCATATAAATTACTTATAACATACTTTCATAAAATTTGCAGAAAGCACGCAATCCATGCCTGATCATAAGTTCATAAGCGTGATACATAGTGAACAATATATTTAATGTCTTCATAATTTGTCCATAATTTCCAGATTTATCTGTCTTCGTTTGAAAATCTCTTAATATGTGGAATATCTAACAAACGGTAACACATTAAAAACACACACATTAAAATTGTGTACGCCAATAATCATCATAAAATATTTATAGATAGAATTTAATTACCCTTCCTTTAGATATATTTGCAGTATGACCTCGCAATACGTTACATTGCATAAGAAACTTGACGTGACGGTCCATGATAGTAATATATCTCTCTTTGAATGCAGCTAATTCATCACTGAGAGGCACCAAAATAATATCTACCTTCCTCTTATTTACATACGGTATTATGTCAATTGAGTTCTCATCTCTCAATTCCAAATGGGAGATGTTTAAATTCTGTATTACCTATGCAACAAAACATCCATTAAAATATTAAAATACTTTTTCAAATTAATTTTATATCAAAATACAATTAAATATATTCAGCATTGAGTTTACTCACTTCATGAACATTATCTATTTTATTTCCAGGCGTTGCGGAAAGCGCTAATATTCTAAAGTATTGATTCTTCTCGGACAATATTCTGATACACTAAGTTCCAAATCTTATTAGTTTATTGTAATGATTTGCAATTCTATTATATATTTTTTCCATATTTCTTTTTACCTCACAATACGAATATTTGCCCAAAGCCTTATGAGCTTCGTCCACGACGACGCATCTGATTAAATGACTCGGAACGGTTGATCTTTCAAGATCATTATGAAACACTTGAGGAGTTGCAAATATTATTCTCTTCTTAAGCCAAGCTATGACACGATTTTTCTGAGTTACAGCACCTATAGATTAAGTATGATATATTTTTATTAGCTTACATAAGACATGCATATTCCAAAATACACAAGTTTATTAAATGAATATTAAAACCTGTCAATTCTATCATATCAATGCTTGGAATCCCCATTACTTCATAGCATGCATTAATCTGCTGGGCAACCAGAGGCTTTGTTGGTGCTAGAAATATAATCTTTCCATATGGATACCACCTCCAGAAATTGTACATCACAACGGCGGCGATGAAGGTCTTTCCCAAACCTGCCGTGAAATTGAAAACAAAAATACTTTTACATCTGATAGTGATATGCATTATCGCAGACAAGAAATCTTCTCCTCACCAGTGGGTAAGCAGACCATAGTATTGCGATACAAAGCGGATTTAACTATGTTATACTGGTACTGGCGAACCGGATAATTTTCTGGGTATATCCAAGTGTTTCCGGCTGACAGATCGAATCCCTTGGTCTCCGGATGTTGCGAGATAGTGTTTTGCGAGATAATATTTTGCGACTCCATTTCTGAGGAGTCTCATTCGATCTACGCGCTCCAGGGACAGACCCGATAGATTGGCGACGATAACTTATCAACATAATCGGCGTTAATTTAAAACAAATGAACGTTCATCCGAGTGACGCGATCATATGATCGCGGCTTTGGCGGCTCCCGACATTTATGTGACTCACGTGGACATTTTTATTACATGTTCTTAACATGTACGGAAATTCTTGTTGAAAATTAAGTATTGTAAAAGTATCTTTCATACAATTCAATTCAACTGACACAAGTTCTTCATGAAAAAAAAAAAATAGAGAATAATTTGTGAATAACAACAATACAACAATCTCGCGTAGTTTTGAATGATACGAGTCTCAACGCGATCTCTGCGATATTTGGCGAAGCTGAGCCAGCTGGGCGAAGTTTTTGCGATGTTGCTGATGTCATAGGACTGTTCGTGTTGCTTGCACTTTTTGCACTTTGAATCTTTGCTTTCTCTTTCTCCAACTACCGAATACACATTTAAGTTTGTTCACAGTGCTTGAAATCTCTAAAAAAATGCTTGCACTTGAAACGAAACGAATATATATTTGAGCGTAAGAGAGAGAAAGAACCAAAATATTGAGTGTAAAAAGTGCAAGCAACACTTTTTATCTCGTTTCAAGTGCAAACATTTTTGGACATTTCATACAAGAAGCTTGTCGGATGTTCCAATTGGCTACAAGATATATATTGTCCAAGTTGCCTAATTAGTATTTTCGCGAAGTGTTTTTTATTTGCTATGGACTTACTGCTTAATTAAATTTTTCTTTGTTATTTTTTGTGATTTTACAGGTACGCAAATTGTCATCAAATGTCATCATTTTTAATCTTGTCGAGATCGCGAACGGCGTGAACATGTTTGGACATATATGTTTTGTCCTGAAATATTTGTTTGTAAATTGCTGATACAATCAATTGCTATTATGTTCTTATATGTTCTTCGTTTTTTCTAAACTGATTCTATCACCCATTAATCTATTTAAGTGATACGGGGACATATGGGTACTAAATCAATGAAACTGAACTGAACATGTCATCATTCATCATTTCGCTTAATGTACAATTTTGTACCACGTGGTTTTGTACCGGTTACGACAAATTGGAGTACGCACGACACGGTTGCGTGGAAGCGCTAGCGGTGCAAGATGGCAAAACAGTTGACGGACCGAATTTTAGAATATCTGGACGCACATGGCGAAACGAATTCGTTGGATTTGGCGGACGAGTTTCAGGAGGATCATCAGAAGGTCGTGGGTGCAATCAAGAGCCTCGAGACGGTCGATGACGTGAGTTTGTTTTGATAATGTTTTCAATTGTTTCTGCACGAATAATTAAATTAATCGTGAGATTAACGCTAACCAGGTGTATTCGATGAAAAGTTCTTTCATCTGTAGAATCGTTGCTCTAATCGTATTAATTAAGAGTTGTGTTAATTGACACTAACCTAATTACAGTTGATCAGGGTAAAGCCGATTTCCAAGAAGAAATGGGAGCTTACCGACGAGGGAAAATACATAATAGAGCATGGCAGTCATGAAGCCATCATTTACAATACAGTCCCTGACAATGGGATACCTCAGGCAAAGCTCCTCAAATCTAGCCCTTATGCTAAAGTTGGTTTCTCTAAGGCGATGGTTGCTGGATGGATCGAGCTCGATAAGAGCGGAGATGTTCCTACCGTACGAAAGAAAGTGCCATCCATTGTAGATATCATACAGGCACATCTGAAGAATCTCATAAATGTCCCAGAAAATGTTAAAGCAGAATACAAGAAGAGGAAGCTTCTGCAGGAAGTGTAAATGACTAAAGTAAAATATTGTATATATCTTTTTCTTACTCTGTGTATTCAATATTTCTTTTCAACAGGGTAATTAAAATTATGCAACTTGAAAAGGGATCGAATTTTTCTACAAAAGTAGAAAAGTTAGAGGCGGACTTGACAGCAGATTTATTGGTAAATGGTGCTTGGAAGGATAAAAAATTCAAACCATATAATTTTGAGGCGATGGGTGCATCACTTCAAATTGGATATTTACATCCATTGTTAAAAGTTCGTCACGAATTCAGAAAAATCTTCCTGGAAATGGGGTAAGCAACATCAATCTTTCATCAAAATTCATATTGTGAAAATTCATATTTCGAAAATCTAGATTTTATATATCTTATTGTTAGTGTTATGTACAATTATCAATTGTTTTATCACAAAAATTATTCTATTTCAGATTTACAGAAATGCCGACGAATAATTATGTAGAAAGCTCTTTCTGGAATTTTGACGCTCTTTTCCAGCCGCAACAACATCCCGCTCGCGATGCGCACGACACCTTTTTTATCTCCGGTATTTTATCACATTGACATATGAAACAATGCTGGAAACTCATGGAAAAAAACACAATTACTTTTATTTTTTAGAACCACGTATTAGCACTAAGTTTCCTATGGAATATCTCGAAAGAGTCAAAACCGTACACAGCGTAGGAGCGTATGGATCTCAAGGTTACAGATATGATTGGAAATTGGAAGAGGCACAAAAAAATTTGCTGCGCACTCATACAACGGCCAATAGTGCACGGATGTTGTATAAACTCGTGGAGGAAGTATGTAGTCGAGAGAGAAGTATGCAAATTGCTCTTCTAAGAGTGAAACATTATGAAAAATGTTTTGCAGGGAAAGTTTAAGCCAGTCAAGTATTTCAGTATTGATAGAGTATTCCGCAATGAAACTCTAGATGCGACGCATCTTGCTGAGTTTCATCAAGTTGAGGGTGTCGTAGCTGGTTACAATGTTACATTGGGTAATCTTATCGGCATTTTGTATGAATTCTTTGGTAAACTTGGCATTACTCAGCTTCAATTCAAACCTGCGTACAATCCGTACACCGAGCCGAGTATGGAAATATTCTGTTTTCATAATGGCTTGGGGAAATGGATCGAGATTGGCAATAGTGGTATGTTTAGGCCTGAAATGTTACTACCGATGAATCTACCTCCCGACGTTAATGTCCTTGGATGGGGTTTGTCGTTGGAAAGGTAATAATATAATGAAAATAAATATGACTTGCACGACACGTCAATTCAATATAAAAATAAAATAACGTATTTTATTCTTAATTTAGGCCAACAATGATTAAATATGGTTTGAACAATATACGTGATCTGGTTGGGACAAAAGTGGACATGGCAATGGTTCATAACAATCCTTTATGTCGATTAGAGAAGTAAATATCAAATTCTAATCCTTATTAAGGTATTTATGTTAGTTATGTTATTTATATCTCTTTGGTAGTTAAATTTGGAAGCAAATAAAGTGAAAATTATTGTTAATATCCAAATATTAAGTTTATTATTTCTGTTTGTAGAATGACTCGTTCACAATGGAAAACGCGACAACAAGAAGAGAAGTCTGTTGAGATACAATTGAATCAGCAGATAAAGATCAAGCGAGCGAAACACCCGTCAGAAAAGTCAAAATTTTTAAAGCAACAACTTGTTATTTTCTGCGATCCAAAGCATCCATTATATTTCATCAAAGTTTTCTTGAAATTCATATCACCGTATTTTCGTGTTTCTGTATCAACACACGTTCATTCCACGGTGACAAAGTTGCCTGATCATCTTGTTGACTTTTGCTCGCCGTATTTCACTAAGAACGCAAATGTGGATATATCATTCACTGTAATTTGGAAAACTGTTGGGAAGGATCCCATTATGGTGTTGCCAGGAATGTATAAAATTCTAGGGCTGGTAAATATAGCACGGTATTTAAATCGTTTAGTTGAACAAGTTGATCCGAGCATACTAAAATATGAAACAATTGGCTCACATTATGCAACTAAAATAGATTCTTATTTAGATAAAATACATTGTACTATACATGACGCGGAAACCAATAACTCGCTGACAATACATAAAAAGTCACGTTACATAATGGGAGACGATATTTCAATACTCGATCTTATCGTCGAATGTTTGCAATATGAAGTAAAAAAGAGGAATTAATTTATTAAATCTTGTTTATTTTGTAAACAAAAAATAAACTTTAGCTGTGCTAAAAAGAAACATTTTTTTACAAATTATAAATTTCCTATTTACAGCTTACAAATTCCAAAATCAAACACCAGAGAATAAAAATTATAATAATTACATGGTTTTATATAATTATAAATTAATATTTTCAAAATTTTTTCTTTATGTCCACTGCACATGAATGTATACAATTTTAGTTTAAAATTATATGTAATTATGTAGGATGGTTATAAAGATTTTTATGATTAGAATTACTTTGATTGCTGCGCGTGACGCGCTTCTAGTAATTTATCTCGCGCGCAATCGAGAGAAGCACCGGAGCGGAGTTTTAGACCCCGATTCGAAGTATCGACGGCGAGTGGTCACGGCTTCGCGGATTCGCTAGCGAGTTTACGCCGCGCCCGCATCACGGCGACTCGCGCTCGCTCGTGTACTCGCTCCGCTCGCGAGAAGCGCC
>QKQZ01081614.1:0-19476 GCA_003595255.1 Solenopsis fugax | reverse complement strand
AGAAATCGGTAACGCGACATTATGCAGCTAAGTTCCGGCAGCATCGCATGGACTCGTGTCGACGACTTAGCGGGGAATTAGCCACGAGACAAGAGAGGACGAAGAGAAGAAGCGTCTCTTTCTTCTGCATCCGTTACCTGGTCGTGATGCTTTCTTGAATAGCGTGCAGCTCAATGAAAACGTCATGCACTGGCAGTTTTAACGCTGTGTTAACGAAGGCGAAGGGGATGGTACGATGATACACTAAAGAAAATTATGTTTTAATGATAATTCTACGACAGACCAAGTTGTTTCGCTTTTTTTTCTATTTTTTTTTTCTTTCTTTACGCGATGGTGGTCTCCGTTTCGTTTCTTCTTTCGTGGAAACGCCGGTGGTCTAAGTGTATCTACGTGCAACGCGTTTTCACTTGGTATGACCCAGTTAAAGTCGTGTCCACTGGCGTATATCGAATTGGACAGGATGAAAAATCAAGGATACGCGCGGGACCAAGTGAAAAGATGAAGCATCGTGCGAATTAGATGATTAATCGGATGAAGAAATTGTGCCTAACGCGCGTAACGGTATACGTTAATTCGCCGATTCATCGTTTCTCTTTTTCGATGACATGATTATGTTGATGAGTAAAGGGAAACGTTTGTTCGATCTCCCATTGAAAAGTGGAACATACATTGTCACCTTGATTTAATAACTGAACCAAAGAATCACAAGTTTACTGCCGGCAATATAACTGTGCGCCCAATACTTGAAAAGTAATAAGAAATGCGGTTACATGTATCCAATCGTACACATGCAATGATGATAATTTTGTATCGATAGTAACTTTAAATTGTCTCGAGCGACTCGATTTAAAAAAAAAATTCTTTTTCATTTACAAGTATTTGGAAGCATGTGCCTTCTGCCTGAAGCTCATTCGTAATTCGATATTACCGCAAAATCTCTCTCGCGTAAATAATTAAAATTAAAATGGCCTAGAAAGAAACAGTTAAAGTAACGAATTCTTAAAAATTATCTCGCCATCTTAGTTGAACGAACGATTTTATAGTATCATAAACGAGAGAGAATAATCTATGGGTATGTAGTCCCGTGCCAATAACACACTTTATATTTTATTGCGCTTCCTGCTTATCAAATATATCAATGACCGTGAACGTTCAAGGCGCTTTCTATTGTACATCCGCGATGTATTATTTCGTCTCGATAGCGACAGATGTGCATATCTCGGTGTCTTTCGATGGCGAATCATTCGTCGAAGTCGGCCTTTCATTTTCAATCTTGTTCCTATGCCTTCGTGAACTCGAGTGAACGACGAGAAATTAGAGTCTAGGAATAACAGAGCGGGAGCATCGAACCACGTCGACTGGCAGTCGATGCGTAGTTAACGACGCCGCCCACGCACAAGAGGGACAACGGAATAACGACGATACGGACGAAATGCGGTTAAACCGCATTCAAACAGTCGAATTAAATCGGCGGCGAGGTAAGAGGTACGAGGTACGAGGTACAAGGTACCAATGAGAGGACGAAGGACGGAGGACGATGAAGAAGAAAAAGAAGAGGAGATCCGCGTGAAAACATGGTGGTAGAATTCTGCTCTCGGCAAAATTGCAGCGGAACCACTTGGATGCGTCTGACATGTCGCTGGTGGGAGACAAATCCGGGGGGAAGAGCTCGAGAGATCATGACGCGCGTTCCGGTGGAATTCTGCTCTCTACTCTCGTCTCCCGGGTGGTTGGTCCGAGTGCAAAAGCAACCGTTCTCAAATCCAATGCCCGAGCATGAAAATAGTCGCGCAATGGTGGTGTACAACCGATGCCAACCAGGTGGGGAGAATATCGCTCGGTACGGAGGTATACCTGGCCAGATATATAGAGCTAGGGCAGGGCTTCCGTTACGTACAGTCTACTTAGAGTGCTCTCAGGTATACACGCATCTCGTGGTGGCACGCACATCGTGTTAAATTAAACAGAAGTCGAAATAGCCGTCGCGTGAACACAGGCCGGATAGCCGAGGGAAAAGCGAAGGACAAGACGTTTGATTTTCGTATCGAGCCGCGTCGAAGGTATAGTGAGTTCATTGAGGTTTACGCGGCTTACATTTCAACTGCCTTCGGCGATCGCATTAAGTGTTGTAGTCTTATAGACCTGTGATGCATACGAGAAACATATGTACGAAATTTCATAGAAAAATGTATTCTCATTCATTTAGATACATGATAAATAAAAATTATTGGGATTATTCAAAGAATATCATGCTTTGAGATATTATGCGACATAAGTACTTTTAACAATTTTGCAAGTTGCTATTTTTCTAAATTTATAATAAATATAATAAATTTTAATCAGTTTTATTTTTCAACAGTATAATTAATGGCATAATTTTTTTTTAGAATTTAAAATTATTAAAAAATTATTTGTCACATATGCACGCATACATAAAAGTAATTGCTTTATTTCTTATTAACTGATTTATTTATTTATACCAACAACAAGTTATAACTGTGATTCTATATTATTGAATTATGGAATCTCAGATTATAGGTGTATTAATTATTTAGTGAGTTAAAATACCAAATTGATTTTTTTTCACAGATATTAACTTTGAAAAATGAAACATTTCGCGCACTATTACATATGTCTGGCTGTATTATTGACAGCGGTCTCTGCGAGGTCGGCCGAAACTAATCCCGCAGCTAATTCTATCAACGAGCAACAAACTGCAAGATCGAGTAACAATGGCATATTTGGCGACTTACGTTCTATTTATCTACTGTACAAGGAATGTTCCAGTAGAGAACTGGATTCTTGCCTGAAGTTAAAGCTTTTATCAGCTATAGATAGGGTAGCTCGAATGGCACAATTGCATGTGACTGATGGCGTCACTCTAGTACGAGATGAATCGGCTACTAATGAATCCGAGCCAGAAAAATCTGTGGAGGAAATCGAAGCTAGTTTACCTCGAGCACTGGACGATAAAGAGGACGCTCTTAATAGTATGATCTTCGATAAAATTGCCAAATTCTTTCAAAGTCACACTCTGAAGCTAAAGTTGCCAAATGTAGAGGAGTTTCAACGTAGTCTCACAGAGGAAGGTAAGAAGACATCGTTAATCAAATTAATTCAAGGAATGTGATTTATAAATAATAAAATATAAAAAATTGTATAATTGCTTGGTTAATAGATATTTTTGCACTATTTATAATAAATATATATTGAATACAATTATAATTTATATCTGTATTGTGATGAGATTAATTGAAATAATTGTTTTTCCATAACTTTATCGTTTGTTAAATACATTGTTAGAATTGGAACATGGAATTTTTTTCATCAGAATAGTAATCGTATTAACAATCGTATCGTTTTTTAGGTCGCAAGAAGAAAAATAAAATGGGTGGTCTTCTCGCTATTCCTTTGTTAATTGGTGGTACATTAGTGCCCTTAGCGCTCGGCGCTCTCGCGCTGTTGGCTGGCAAAGCGCTGATAGTGAGTAAACTTGCGCTCGTACTCGCTTCTATCATCGGATTAAAGAAACTCGTATCCGGTGGTCACGAACATGGGCACGAAGTCGTTCAAGTTGGGGGAGGACATGGATCGGGCGGATGGGCAAGATCGGGACACGATATTGCCTACTCTGCATACAAACCATCGTCAACCTAGGAAAAAAATTACTAATATTATCATAGCATCTTTTCAATCACCTTGTTTCCTCCCATGAAATTTCTTCTCTCTTGTCTCGCGTAATTTTTCCATTTTCATCCTTCTAAATAATTCTTTCCAAACTCTATTTGCGAAACTCTCACATCTATCTGATTCTTCTTTTCACTGTCTCCTATTCGGTTGTGTTCACTTTAGGTCATCGCACATACGAGGTCACTCATGCACGAATCATCCTCGGTATTTATTGTTTCATGCGTAGCTGCGATACGCTCTCTATAATATGTATATTTATAAATGCGCAAATAAATTAAGTCTATAATTATCACATGTATATTTTATTTTCTCATGTACATTTCATTTCCTATCAATGAATTTCATGAATGAAATCCACATATGTATAGCTGGTTCTGCAATTTACATATTCTGAAACCTTACTATGTGTTAGTTGCGCTTAAATCTTGTATCTTTATGGTCGGTCGATGAAATTTCGGTATCGTCTCTTCGTCGATTGCGAGATGCTTAAAATTCGGGTGAAACTAACGGATGTCGATGATGTACGCTAAAGTCGTAGAGCGGCGAGGAGAGAGCAACGAGCGGGAGAGAGCAAAATATGCTAGAAGGAGCACGAGTGAGATGGACGCAAGAAAATGATGGGGATGAGGCGTGTAAAAGAATTGGAGCCTGACCGACTGATGGCCCACCAATTCGGGACTCGATCGAAAGTAAGAGAGCGAGTTCAATGCGCGAATCGTCGCGGATGGTGGGGTGAGTGAATATTGTGGAGGTGGAAAGCCCCGAGTCCCGAGCCCCGAGCCCCGAGCCCCGAGCCCCGAGACAAATACATGAGATAGAGAAAGGCTTTTATAGGCATCGACCGAGTACACGATGAGTTGCCTATCTGAATGACGGTTTATTATCTCGATGCAACTAAATGAACGTACATACGTCTCCGAGTCTCTGGCTGTTTCGCCGAGAAAAATGGAGAAAGACTGTCGCGGGGTAGCGAGTAATAGAATAGGACATGAGTACATAGAGGGACAGAAAAGGAGCGGCATTACCTACATACGAGAAACGCACGAATAAAACTTGAAGTGTCCACGCGAGCATGTATCCATCCTTACGCACTTGTTCGACTCTCGTCCCGTCGTCTGTGTCGTATGCGTATTCGAACGTGTAAACTTACGTGTGCGCGCTCATGAGAGAGCCTGCGTGTAGGTAAGATGTACACGCGGGGACCAGTCAGTGGACACACACTCGGGAAGTAAACCAGGCCGAGCAGACCGATCGGGCCAGTCAGCATCCGCGCTGAGTCTTTTCAAGGTGCGCCTAACACTCTCTACCATACCGAAGAAAAAGTCGAGGCCTGGTCCCCCGATTCTCCCCGACAAGTTCACGTCTCTAGTTCTCTCTCTCTCTTTTTCTCGTCGATCGACCTCTCTGTCTCTCGCCCAAACCCGAAGTTCCGTCGATTTTCAAGAACGCATTTGGCCAAGTGGTCCCGTTCTTGATCACCAAGCGCTGATAGAACCCTTCCATCTTCGAATTTAACAGTCACTTCGATAGATCAAGATTCTTCACGCTAAATACGAGTATACTCTAATGTGAATACTGAAATGTGACTCTAGATATTTTGATACTGTATTTATGTATTCGAAATAAGAATGTCGCAGTTAATTTATCTCAGTACTTGTCGGGACTAATCCTAGCAATTACAATCACGATTACCGAATAATGATATAAAAAAGGTAGGGGGGTAGACTAGAAAAATGTCCTATGTAGGCCATATCCAGGAATTAGCACTAACTGAGTTTACATTAAGCACAAATTTATTCTCGTGAAAGTACTAATATCGCTACTTTCTTCGGCGGCGAGTAAACAAATTAGAGCTGTGCGCGGAGAATACCCGTATTTGCGGTATCGCGCGCGCTGTTATTAGATAATTATTAACCATTCATCTACTTGCTTATCCTATTGTTTGCATCCTGGCGGATGTATCATCCCGTTTAACGATTAACTCCCGTTCATTCATCTCTGTGTGGCTTCATTCCTGTTTTAATAATCCATTTCGTTTGCTTTAACCGTTTGCTTTAACCATTTGCTTACCAACCGTAATGAGAAAAAGGAGCTAATCGCTAGGCAAAAAGCTACAGAATAGCATGCGATTTAAACGAAAAAAAGGAGATGCAAGAAAAAAAGGTGAGAACTTTCGTTTCGTTCATTCACGCGTGCTTCCAGTATGCAAGGTGCGAATCCTTTTTTTTTCTCTTTTTCTTTCATATCCTACTTTGCACTTCCAACGGTACGGAGGAAAACAAGACGGATCAATAATATAGTTTTACTAACCCGCATAACAACATATAACGTATATAATAGCTGCACAAAATTACGTACTTTCATGAACGTTTCACTTATCTTCGCATCATATTTAAAAAAAAAAGGAAAAAAAAGATGAGCTTTAACAAGACTCGATGAATATAATCGAGAAACAAGTTTCATCATATACAACAAAAAATGTTTTCTTGGTTCTTTCATCGTGGTTCATTTCGATAGCTTTGAATGTTTTGTAAGTAGCAAAGAAGCGGTCAGCGCACAGACGAACGGACGGAACAGGCAAAGGTGTAGGACAAGGCATGGAAAGAAGCAGAATAAGCAGGAGAGCGAGAACTCTCAGATACGAAGCTTCACTTTGTGGGGGCCTTGACCTGACCTCGATCCTCGGACGAGTTCACTCTCGCCGGCGTCGACGAGAGGAAAGTGTTCCACCACCAAGAGTGCGCATGGCTGCCACCCGACTCGATGTACCATTCAGATTAGCGTTTTAGCTCGTGATACTATGTACAATTAATTTGCTGTACATAATGTAGATGTACATTATGAAGAATCGCTAAACTGTCAGATTTGTCTGTTAATAATAAACGAGGAACATTTGACTGTAATACAATAACGGAATTCAATACGCGGAGAGAATAAACGTTTTCTTGTGCGAGGCGCGGAGAAAAAAGTTGCGAGACCAAAGTGAAAGTTCCTTGAGACCCATTGTATATTATGTACTTGGCGAAGAAGTCGCGAATAATGCTAATTGAGTGAAAAAAGAATATTTACAATAATATTTTAGAGCAATAAAGTATATAGAAATAAATAATATTTGTATTTATTTTATAACACGATAGTTTATATCAAATGTAAATCTTAATAAATATTTAACTAAATATTAAAAATTTTTTTCATATTTTTATGTCCTTGACATAATATTTGTATCTGTATCAATTTAAAAAAGAAAAACTTATGTGGTGTAATTAAAATTTTAATATTTTAGATAATTATATTTCAGACAGTAGAGATAGTTTAGACAATGTACTTGAAGAATGCTTCAGAAGATTTTAATAATATATTTTATTGAAGTGCACATTAAACGCAGAAATTTGGTACGAGTTCCAATGGACGATGTTGGTTTTAATACAAAACGTACTGAGTGCATCTCAGTGCTACCTAATGAAAAATATAAGAGATGTTTCGATTTTAAATATCTCTTAGATATTTTTTAGATTCTGACGTCACAATTTTGGAATTGCTGATTTTCAAACACTATTTTTAGACGAAGATTTAATCTCACTCCTTTAAATAGCTTGTGTGTTGAAATACCGTTTCATGTTAGCAAATTCTTCGATGAAACGAATTTCGTGAGAACTTAAGTTGGTGAGGACCGATGCAGAGATTCGCTTGACCATCTTCGAACTTGAAGCGCGGAGAAAGTCAGCCGTACATCCCAGTTCTTTCCCTCGTGCACGAATACACCGACAGCGATGAAATACTTTTGGGTATGTCTCCTCCCTTTTTTCATCTTTTTTTTTCTAGACAAGAAATCTTCGGGTCACGGTAACGCGCGAAACGAGACAAGGCGAAGTGAGGCGAGACGTGACGAGGCGCGGCTTGTCCTCCTGGAGGAAACCTCTGGCTTGGGCCCAACTCACACACATGATCGAATCACAGTGATGCGTGCACGCACATTCCATGTGAAAAACCGTTAAATGTTCCGTGCGACAGAGTCACTGAAATACATTAATTTCAAAGATCATTGCCTAGTTAGGGTATTGATCGGGAGGCGTCTAAAAAAAAGATGATCTTAAATCATGCATTTAAGATTAATATGACGAATAGAATGGAAAACGAAGGAAAAAAAAGAAAAATGGGGAGGCGAGTAAGCAGAGTGGAGAATCGACAGGAATGCAGAATCACGAGTTATACAATCCAAAAGTAACTGTTATCAACGAAAATTAGGACATAAAAAAATACATAAAAAAAGAAATAAAATTATATTATAAAAAATGTGATAAAAAGCAAAAAAGAAATAAAAGCCAAAAAAGCTTCCATGATTGAGGAATGTTAGAAATGTTACAATTCCAGATAATAATAAACGCGCGATGTAACCGTCTGTACTGTCTATTGCAAGACCATCATCGGCTCGTATAAAGTTATAAGTACGTTGGAAAGTTGTGGAGGTGTACGCGAACGAGGTATCAGCTACTTGATAGTATAGAAGTACCCGGTGTAATATACTTTGACGAAAGCGAAATCACAAGCTAACTTATCCCAAGTGCTTGGTCAAATATAACTGCCACTTTTCTATTAGCATAATATGAGATCTTTTGCAAATGGTGTCACGAGATTTTTCGAAATAAAAGTAATATTAATTGAAAATTCTGAGACAAATCGTGCTTTTTTTAAGTTTTAACTCAAGTAAAAACACATACTCTATGTAAAAGAGACACAATTCGATAATAAATAAAATATAGACAGTCTCCTTATTCTGTCCTAGAAACTAATTATGACAAGTGACTCAATTCGACAAGTCATTCGGAGAGAAGACTACGCCAAATAATTTATGCTACCGCAGATAATTCATCTTTAATGCATAGCACATTGCACATGTGTCTCTTTGAAAGTTCTGACAAGTAGGCAATTCCTGTCGCAGCTGCTGTATCTTCACCATTGCATTTAGCAGGTAAAAAACAGGACGTAACACCTAAATCTTTCGCGAGAGTAGTCTCGCGCAAATTTCCATAGTTATTTGCATAGCGGCCAGCGCGAAATCGTTAAATCAATAAGAATCGCAATCAGTGGCACATCGGTGAGTGATAACGTGACGAACGAGTCCGCTTTCTTATCTCTGTTTTTAAACTAAATTCTCAAAGGACCCCTGGCATTTAATACCGCTGATATCGGTACTTTCGGTGCTTTTGACCTATTGTCGAAACATCTCCCTCAATTCGATCCAGAGGAAGAGGCCAGTGGTGCGTAGGTACACATCATCTTTCTCTCGTTTTCACCATCTCTCTCTCTCTCTCTCTCTCTTCTTTCTTCCTCGTCCTCTTCCTCTCGTGTTCTCGTGAATGTGTGTCTGTATTCACATTACTCACACGCACGGGGCGGGTTTGTCGGCAGCCAACACACCCGTTGTGTACACAAACGACCTAAGTAGGCACACACACAGGCACACACGGAGAGGAGAGCCGATGGAGAAGGACCAGCAAGCGATGTGGAGGCGCGTCAACGCGAGAGACGCACACACGACACAAACGGAACGACCGCCTGGAGGAGAACCAATAGCTCGTATGGGTTGTAACCCAACGGCAGGCGAGGGCCACCCGGTGGGGGCCATCAAAATTTCAAAAACGTACGCGGACCCCTTTCGCGACGAGGATAAAAGGCAGCAATCGCGATTCTTTCGGGCAGTGTCGATACGATCGCCGTACTCGTTCAAGCGTTCACGTGCGAGAAAAAAAGGGAGTCGAATTCACAAAGACGAGGAAGCGCGAGGAAGAGAAGGAGAAGAAGTGAAGACAAGTTCCGACGAGTTGGAGTAATTGTCTCGATTCGGTGTTTCTTTCGCTATTCGGAAGATTCGTCAAGATGTTCAAATTCGTGGTAGTCTGCGCACTCTTCGTGGTATCCGCTCTCGCTGCTCCGGCGACACAGGATGCGGCGGTAGCGCCGCCACCCTCGATCCTCGAGGAAGCCCTCGACGTGTACGCTTCTTGTTCCGAGGAATCGAGTATCGCGGTGTGTCTCAAGATGAAGGCCCTGCGCTACGTCGACCGTGCCGCTCGCTCGGCTGACATCGACGTCATTGATGGATTCAAGATTGTGCAGACCGAAGAGGCCAAGAATAGGTAAGGGATCGTGAGGATTTATTCGAGATAGTGATTGATGAACGTCTTATCAGAGTCGACCATCAAAACGATGGTGGATCGACCTTAAGTGAAATTGGTACGTGATAAATGCGACAGGTGATTCGATCGTGATGAACGCGGTAGTGAACGCGTGATGTTACATCCAAAATATCATATTTCTTGTTAGGCTAAAGTGTATGAAATTATTTACACAGTATAAGATATAAAAACTATTATTCTCTTTGCGATTATATTTCCGAGCTTAGTTTCATTAATCACTTAATAATATTTAGTAATTTTGAGATTCAAATTTGTTTCAAATATAATCAAAATTATTAAGAGAGAGAGAAGGAGGAAAGATACGAGAAGAATCAAAATTTATCATCCAGTAAACTGTTTGGAGAATAAATCTTTACTTTCACTTAATTACTACTGTAATGAATGAACGTACAACTTGAATACTACTTGATTCTACAACATCCGGTTGTCGTAAAATTAACATAGAAAGTTGAAGAACGAACGTTAAGATAACTCGAAGCATACAGATACAATCATTATAAGAACTACTGATAAGAATACGCTTCTTTTCAGCCGAGCTGACAATGCAAGATCTCTTAATGACATTGAAAGTACTTTACCTGCGGAGACCGAAGCCAAAGAAGCCGCAATTGATCAGGCCATTGTCGACAGAGCTTCCAAATTCTTATCCACGCACACTGTTGAGTTGAGCCTTCCCGAAGATGTTTCTCGCTCTTTTGATGAAGGTAAAATTAAATGTTATCGATTTTTAATTTCAAACAGAAAGAGAAAATTATCTTTATTAGTCTAATTAAATAGTTAAAAAATTTCATTATTATATACTTCCTCGACAGTGATAATTTTAATTATTACTTGTAAAATTTTAATTAATATTTGGAAATTTAAAATAAAAAGAATAAATAAAAGAAATTTGGATATGCCCAGAAATTATTTACAGTTAAAGAAAATGAAAGACTTATATTATGGAATTATGTTTCAGCTCGTGGTAAGAAGAAAAAGATTGTGAAATCTCTGTTGCCCATCCTTCTTCTGCTGAAACTGAAAGCCGCCGCTCTTATTCCTATTGCCCTTGGTGCTTTGGCTTTGATAGCTTTCAAAGCCCTTGTCATTGGCAAGATTGCCCTCATCATCAGCTTGATCCTCGGTCTGCAGAAACTGCTGGCTTACAAGAACCAGAGTTACGAGGTCGTCGCTCACCCCGTTCATGATTATGGACACGATGTGCACCACGACCATCATGGCTGGGCGAGATCAGCGGTCGCTTCTGATCTCGCGTACAAAGCGTATAAACCTTCCGAATAGTTCAAAGTTATACGCAACTTCTCTTTCTTCTAATTTTCTACCTTCATTCGCCAAAGTGATCGTCTCTAATCCGACGATCACATGAGGGTGGCGTGGCTCAGCTTCTCAGGGATCCGCAAACAAGCTCAACTCGACAACGAAGACGTTTGTTACGAACTATATATTAAACACTATAGTAATTCTAATGTAGACGGGCAAATGACTGTTAGACACGGACAGTTACTGGATTTTCCACGGAGTGGATTTAACGGTACGTGACTCGACGACTCTGACGACGATACTGCAATCGACAATCGATAGGGATGCTACGATCGTCGTAGTTTAATATACATTCCGGTAAATCTATGACGAAGCTTTTCACTTCATCGACAACGAAGAAAGGCTGTATCCAGAGATTATGAGAATCTCAAAAGACTCTCAGAATAGTGGAATCCTGTTAAAATAATAGAAGTCGCGCCCTCTCGATCATACTCGTGCGGTATCCTTTCAGAATCCTCCGTGTCTATCGCACGCGGAACGACTCGTAGTCAGTACTCGCACGGGACCACCAGATTTAATCCAATGATTATTTATATATCGATCACCCCGTTTTGGGATCATCATGTAACTTATCATATTATTTATAAATAAATTGTAATTTTGTATAATATTAAACATCGATTTAACTTAATTTTTCTCCAAATATTTCTTCCATTCTCATAATATCCTTTCCTTTATCTGAAAAATACGAATCCTCCCTAATATAAGACTATATTGATGTAAGAGAGAGAATCGTTAAAATGATAATAGCGGTAAACTATAAGATTTATATATCTACATAAATGTGTATTGGAGATAAAAAAAAATTTTAATTAATAAAAATAATATCATGTCGAGAACGAGAAAAATATTTTTAAATACGTTAATCTCTAAAAATTTTATGTATCTTTATCTAAACGTCTTAGTGGATAAATCAGTGATATATCTTTAGCTCTCGTTTGTTCCAGATTTACGCAAATTCGGCAATTATATCCGCGCTACTTGCGTTACCAATTTTTCTTGTTCAGATGTCAAGTCTGTCCCATCAATCTGAATATATAACGATCTTTCCGACCAGACGCTCCATTCTTCGACCAGAGGAAATTACCCTTCTCTCAGTGCATCCGGTGTATCGACCAAACGCCGTGCGCATGAAATACAAACGAAGTATACTTTCGCTACTTGTAAAATCTTCCGAGTGAAACCAATTGTTCTGTCGTGTGTGAACTCCCCCTTGTCGCCTATATAGGTGGGTGATCGCAGGACCTGTATGAACAGTATTTTACGGGAACTCCATTACTCTACATCTCCTGCGCGATAAAATTCTGTTACAAAAAAAATTATGACAGTTCGAAAATATGAAGTGTTTTAGAAATCAAAGTTTTTTACGCGCCCGTTATAGTGTGGATTATTTTTTGTGTCATTTTGGAATAAATTTAAATAAAACGGCTGTGTAAAAGTTTTCATAAATCTTAAATAATTTTTATGAGTTTATTTTAAGTCTTATCAACTCTTTATCCGATACTTGATTTTATCTAAATACATTTGTACGTGAGGGATTGGTTAAGGCCGATGATTCAAAGATGAAAGGCGAACTCCGTTATTTATGTCTGTTTATTCTCGTGTCTACGAGTTTTACAGTGATCATGGAGCCTAAGGAACATATCACTCTGGACGACGGACATTCCTATAGCTTCAATGAAGCTTTCGGGGTATGTCTCGCGAAGAAGGAACACGGTACAATCGAATGCGTAAATCGTGGTATTCTAAGTGCTTTGCAATCTTTAAATGATAAAGATAGCTTGGAATTTGGAAAAATGCAACTGGACAGAGCGGAAGGCTATGGCAGAGATCTGCTGGATCTAGACTACGATCCGAAGGATTTCGGAAATGTCGTGAAAGCAGCTGCTAGATTGATGGAACGCCGCAATGTCAAATGGAATCTGGATAATATATATCCCGGATTACAAATGCGCATCGGACCAATGTTAAATGGGAACGGGATATTAGAATTTGTTCTTAATGAAAGAGTTGCTTCGTACGGTGACAGACAGATGGGTACAGGTAAGCTATAATATTAATTTTGCAAAATTAATCGAACATTTCGACTGACAAGGGACATGTCACAACTGTTAGAAGCCGATTTGATTCTCCTTAAAATATATTGTTATAGTTATATAGTTTAAAGAATACTTTAAAGTTGTAAAGAAAAAATTTAATATTCGCTCCAAAAGAGAAATACCGTTTTTTTCAAAGGGGTGTATCATCCCCTAAACACGAGATTCCGCACGTATAAAAAAATTCGTGTCTCTTAGATTTTTGTGTTTAACAACATGTTTCAAGGAAAATCAAATCGGCTCCAGACAGTTGTGACATGCCCCTTATGAATACCTTTAACAAACTTCATCATCTTTTATTATACAATTTATAAACAACATCAAGAAGAGTTTGTTTTAAATGTATGTAATTGTTCCTCTGCTGTGAAACAAAACTTTTAAAAATGTGAAAACATTTTGATATAAAGACTGATATAAAGATTATTTCAATATTGTCTGTTTTATAAGTATATGTATACATTTTTTAATTTTCTATATTTATCTCCTATGCAAAATATGAAAATATAAATTTCACAGCAGAAAGACAACTACATGCGTATTTAAAACAAACTCTTCTTGATATTGTTTATAAATTATGTGATAAAAGATGATCAAGCTTGCCAAAAAATATAAAATAAAATGCATATATTAGGTACATGCAATGTATATATGTAATAATGTTGTAATGTAGAAGTTATATGTAACAGTCACAAATTGTTTGTGAAAGAATGATTACATAAATTGAATAAAATTACAAAGTGCTTGCTGCAAAAGATTGTGGCTCGTTACATGCGGAATTATTCGCGTTGCCTTAGCATGGATTCAAACCTTACGCTAGTTCTTGTACTGACTAAGTTCGTTATGTGTTCCAACCGGTTTCAAGAACGTCCTCCAGCAGGCAGCACGATCAAGGCCATGGAACTAGTTGCAAATTCAAGGTCAAATTTTATTATTTCAGGAAGACAGTTGACCAGACACATATTACTGCCATTTCTATTGGGTTTCAAATTCAATATGGCATCCCTAATCCCGCTTATGTTCGGTTTCCTGTTAATCGTGACCAAGAAGGCCCTCTTATTGACGAAGATGGCGTTGTTTCTAATTGGTCTTTTAGGATGGAACACGCTCTTTTCCGGGGCACCTGCAGCACCTCCTTATTCGGCGAACGCGTTCAATGGCTTCCATGCTTACGGACACGAGACACCGGCTGGTGTATACAACCATTATAATCATCATTTTCCGCAACGACCTTATAGACCACTACATGACTATAGTCCTTATGATCAGCATGTTATTAGGGAAGTTGTCAATGTTTACGATGGAAATAGCGTTTCAGAACAGGGTAGACAAAATACAAAGAATTTTGTTTTTGACTCAAACTAGTTAATAACATATCTTAAAATATGTCAATAAGGGATTTAAATAAATCATCAGTATATAAATCATGAGCAACATTATTGTTTATTCTGGAATTAAGTTTATAGATATATAATATATGTATGTATAGTATTATTTTTTCAACAATTTATTCAATTGTTGTATCCAAATATAAGAAGTGTTCAATTTTTAATTGTTATTTAGAAATAAGATTTTTAAGAGAATTTAAAGTTTTTAATATATATGACTTACTTGCACTTTATAATAATAGTACTTCATAGTATCGTGTACAAATATTACAGTTACACTATATTTCATTATACACATATCAATTATATAATTAAATAGCTTCATGTTGAAGCTGAACATATCAAAGTTGAACATATTAAAAAAATATATTTTGCATCTACTCTTTATACTGTTTATGTACACTAAGTACGTACGTTATACAATTTTTTAAAATCGATTTATTAGATTTTCCTATATACCATAATCTATATTATTCAACGGTTTTACGTAATTTGTCGCAAGTAAACACAGCAAGAAAATGTAAAATGTCTATTAGAACAGTATTTAATTTTATATATCTTCGTCATTAAAATTTTCTTTCTATTCTATTACATTATCTGTTATATTATATGCAATCTTTATTACAGTTTGTTGTGTTAAGACAAACCAAATAAATTGAAACAGAAGATAGATTTTATGTCGATAGGACTATTTCTTCATTTCTTCATCTGTATTGTGTAATAATATTTCTTATTTTAAGTGTTATGTTGTTCACTTTCAAGTTCAGTTTCAAATATCTGTCCATCAACAAGAATTGTCACTAAGATTCTGACGTTTTCACTTAGCGATCCCATTAGTCTCAGTCCATTATTGCGTCGTCCTTTCTTTCGGTCGTCTAACTGTACCAGTTCTCTCTTTCTCTGTCGCTCTTTATGTTACTACCGTCCGCAAGAACGGCGATGATTACATCCGGGAAACGCACATTTACTTGTAAAGGAAAATACTACCGTATCTTTACGGTCATGTGACTACACGTACGGTCATACGACCACGTTCAGCATTCTCTGTCAGATATAACAATTAAGGTGGGAATTCATCACATGTTGTAACGGCCAGTGAAGAAAGCTTTTAAACAAGTTTATCGTCTTTGTCCATCATCATTTAATTATTCCTCTTTTTACACGTGTAGTTTCTTGTATCTTGTACTAATCAGTTTATATCGTAAAATAGTGTTAAGAGATATATCATATTAAGACTAAATTAAGATTATCAGTTAATTGACGAAAATATCATTTAAAGAACAAGCAATATCGATCAAATAACTTTATTAAGAGCGCTTGTTTGAATCTCTAATAGACAGGGAAAGTGGCATTTATGGATATACTATTTTGTAAGAGATGACAATATTATCATTATTATATATAATGACAGTATCATTCGATAATGAGATCGCGATAAAAACTCAAGTTTGTATGTACATTTTATTCTTAGTGATTACTCGTACTATATCATTAAAGTGACGATGAGTAAAGTGGATAATGAATATTTAGTCCGGTATAATAATCGATGTTGATGTGGTTGGAATTCATCAAATGATGCAGAACTGCATATAGCGAACCTGACTACTACGACAAACAGCTTATACTCGAAAGAAGGAACTGTGAGAATTGAATGCATAGAACGCAGTGGACAGTGTTAATCAAATCCATTACTCTAATTGTTCAAGTCATTTTCCGTCAAATGTAGTTCGTCACGGATCGTAAACTGTGCTGGATTAACAGTATCTCAAATGCTACGTTAATGAGTTCCTTGATTTTTATTTATCATTGTACATTGTCTCTTACACATACATATGTAAGATTATGTTTGATGGTTTTAAATCATTACTTGATGTGTTTTCTTTTTTCTCGTGCATTAACATTCTAATGAAATGTACATTTTCTAGGTCAAAATATGCAATACAATGGTATTAAGTAATGTAGAAACTCTCTCTTTCCAGCTTTTTGCTAAATTTCACTTATCCTTGCTAATGAAAAGTTTTAATCATCTAAGTAAGTAAATTTTAATAATCGTTGCTTCTTTTATTAAAATAAGATAATTTTTAATTAAGAGCATTTTATATTAAAAAAAATAAAGTGCAACAAGATGTAACAAGATGAAAGAAATTTCCAAGTGATCTATGAGCTAAACTATAATTAAAGGTACTGTTTTACGTTAGATATTGACCAATGTATGTAGTAACAATAACAAGAAATAACTAGTGTTGAAAAATAATAAAAACTCATTTCCGCATGACACTATTCTGCAACACGTAAAGTTAGTCATGCATGCAAATTGATAGATAAATCTACAACTGTTTCTGCTTCTTGATGCAGAGGTTTGCACTTATAATCGTGTTTGGGTGGAGAGTATCGTCTGTTTTACCTGCATTCCACTCTTGATGCGTTGTTATTAACGACGATTGGCGCGGCGGAGTTTTAAGGTTCGTTTGACAAGCAGGTCAGAGGGATACTTACTTACGGGGCTGTACGACATTGTTTTGGTTGAGGGGTCTTTCCTTCCGTTGTATGGCGCTAAACAGCGCGTGGATCAAGTACGGGCGCGTATACCAAGAATCTTAATGCGTTGGTAGGAGAGACTAATGGGTGCACACTTATATAAGTCACAATGCAACCAGATTCTAAAGAGTAGTCTGTGGGATTTATCGAGCTGACCAGTAGACAGGACAGAGTAAAACGTAACGAAGGAGAAGCTAATGATCATTGTGTTGGGCACTGTTAGAAATAACTGAAAAAGGAGAATCGACGAGCTCGCGAGATTATATATAATAGTTTACGATGGAAAAACGGCGTTCAATAATTTGGGTCTTACATTTCCTTTATCTCGCGGTGTTTTGCAATTTAGTGACTGCCAAAAGTGAATATACGAGTCTGTTTAAACGGTGTGCAAACGAAAAGAACACCTTTGATTGCTTCAAACGACGTGCCTTGGAGATCCTCGACTCGGCCATCCAAGATGACACTATATATAAAATCAATGATTATATTTCAATTACTAAAGATCCAGCATCTACTGCTAGAAGTCGCAGCTCGATGACAGCAGACAATGACACGGAACTAAGTCTCGATCAAAAATTGGATAACAAGTTCTATGAGTATTTGACATCGAGAAGCGTGAAACTGACAATACCGGGCAATGCTTTTGAAGGTAATGACACCTCAACATTGCGTTATCAAAAACCTGTTTCGTACGCTTTTAATAAAATCATCGCGATGTAAATTATAATGTAAAATATTTTATAATTAACGTTGTTTGATATAAATAAAGCACGATTTGTTGGAATGGATATTCGGCAAAAAAATGCTTTATAACAAAAGATAGAGGATTTAATAATATTCAAATAAATATTGGATTTATTTGCAGGAAGGAAAAAGAAGAATAAAGGTTTCGGATATATAATAGTAGCAGGTGCCGTGTTAGCAGGTAAGATCCTGCAAAAACATTAGTGTCCTAATTTATAGAATAAATTATTTTAAAATAAAAACTGAAAGCATAATAATCAAGAGTTCAGTTACCTTAATGAAATTTTTTTGACTATACTAATAAATTATATTTTTAAACAATGTCACTGATACAAATAAAACCTATTTTTTTATACAAAAATTCTTTATCTTATCTGTTTCTTGGTATTGTTTTTGGTATGATTAAAATGAATAAATTTTTAGTAAAATTAAAATGGATAAAAGATTTAGCTATAAAATCAATTAATAGAAAAAAATCGATTTTCTTTCAACCTTACTTACAAAAACTTCAATTATTTGTTTAGGCATGATGGCGCAACTAGCATATGGAAAAATTGCTTTCATCGCTGGCACGGCTTTATTGACAGCAAAAATGGCTCTAGTTTTAAGCGCGATAGTCGGCTTGAAGAAACTCGTATCGAGTGGGGGAGGTCACGAAGTGATTTATGCGACAGCATCGGAACATCATGGAGGTGGTGGTGGTGGTGGCGGATACGGGGGCTGGCAACGTGCAATGGAAGTTGTTCCTCCAACCTGAATCATATTTGACACGTATTACAGTTTCGAAAGTTTTATGATTTAGTTACCGCATGTAATACATCTTCTTTGATGTATCCGATAATGTAAACGTATTGATATTTTTTTAATTTTATTATTTATTTATTACTTAAATATTTAATTAATAAAAACAAATTAATGTACAATTACTTCTTTCTTTGACCTGAACAAATGTGTTATTTCACAAAGAATAAACCCACTGTTAAAAATACACAGCAAAATTTAATGTAATATAACGGAAGCAAACTTCGAGTAGTTACATTAAAAACATTTAATGTTGTCAAAAGTGCATTAAATTTTATGCACATGTTTTTCAGTTACAAATACATTAAATTTAATGTATTTGGGTAACTTAAAAATATACTGAATTGTATCATATTTTTAACAGTGTACATAATATCATTGTTTCATATTACATTAGTTTGAGAATTTTACTTCCTATTAATATGTATTGGTTTATATTAATTAGAATTATATACATCAAGACAGATATATCTTTTTGTATTTAAGAGATATTAAATATTTTTTTATTTAATTTATTACTACATTATGTTATTTAATTTATTATTTTCCTAATTTCATTATTTTAAAAATAATATATGTTAATTATAAAATTACAATATATATTTGTTTATTAATTTCACAATATGTAAATCATCAACTATGATCAACGTTAGATCTTATGTAAATCATCAACTATGATCAACGTTAGATCTTATGCTTTATATA